>CM039720.1:21780887-22012778 GCA_022539455.1 Dendrobium nobile | reverse complement strand
GGAGGAGATCAAGGAGTCCAAGGAGGAGAGATCAAGGAGTTCCAATGGACGGGGAGATATCCAAAGAATTGGCCTGTAAGGCTGATTGAAGCAGCAATCATATTTTCCAGCGTATTCATCCTGACATCATTTTTTTTTTCATTTATTATAATTGTTATTTGTTTAAATTGTGGGAAACCTATTTTGCCTAATCGATTCTGTTCGGCCTTTTTAATCATTTTTTTATTAAGATAATTTCAGATTAGCTGAGTGGCAACGGAACAACCTAGCTTATTTTGAAAAAAAATGCATTAAAAAAAAGTACAAAAGGTTATGGGAGATATCCAAATATTTTTATTTGTTAACATGTCTGAGATGTAAAATTTTATATTTATTTTTATAATACTTAAATCTCCACAGGTTAATTATATATATATATATATGCGTTAATATGATTAGATTTTAAAGTATTAAAAAATAAATATAAAGATTTAATAAAAAACATGTGATGTGTATGTAAATCCCCAAAAAATGAACCTGCGTCTAATTCTACAGTATTGAATGGGGATAGAACTAGATTCAGACAGAAATGGAAATTCCTTTTTCTTAGATAAACCCAGCTTGAGCCTGTTGCATATCTCTTTTCTTTTTCTTTTCTTTTCTTTTTTTTTTTTTAATAAATTCTCATGCATTTAGTAGAGATGGATCAGGGAAGAACATGTACCTTATACTGCAGCATAGCAAAATTGTTTTTACTAAGTTAAAAGAACTATCAAATCTTTGGTAATTGGCTTGAATTAAAGGGTAGGAGTTTGAAAGACAATGAATTATAAGAAATTTTGACCCTCTTAGAATTATTAGAAAACTGTTAAACAGAGAACTTCTTTAGGTCTTGGTCATGATTGGTCCGTTGCACAGAGTATTTAATCTTGCGTCAATTAGCTTAGATCGACAATTTGAAAATGTTGTTAAGTAACTTCTGGTTTTTATTTCTTGCTGGTCGTGGATTATGCAATTTCTCTATGCTCTCTGTTATAGCATCATGGGGTGTTAGAATTTTTAGATTTAATACATTCATATTAATACATATGCTTAATTTTTATTAAGATTATGTAGTCTTTATTACGATAACATATCTTTATTATTGAGGATATTCTATTTTATTGTACTTTCTTTATAATCTTTTTTTTTTAATTTATATAATCATTTTTGTGTTAGTATTATAAGAATAAAAAAATATAACCTTTTATGATTTCTGTTAAAAAAAAAACTTTTTTATGTTTTCTAACAGTCCCCCCACCCATCTAGTTGATCTGGGCAATAGTTAGTACTTCAGCTGCAATAGGCACGAACTATATCTCTAAAAAAGTTTCTCCCTTGAGTAAAACCATGCTGTCTAATTCATAAATCTCATTTGCATGAGCTATAGATAGAACTTGTTGTGGTCAATTCATATTGAGAATGGAGATGTCTAGGGAGGTGTGATGAAATGTAAGATTCACAAAGAACATTATGTTCTTATCACGAATTGTATTTTAATTGTTTAGAGGAAGTGTAAAGTATGTGCACATTTTCTATTGAGAATAAACTAGTGCTAAGCCATATTTTTGATTCTCAAGCAAACAGAGGGACGTTGCAATTTCGTGTGACCTCCGGGTATTATTTGCTGTCAAAATGGCTGGGACAAAATAATTATGACTAGGGGCGAGAGTTTTGTCCTTATCCCCAAGGATAGATATAATATGTTTGAGCTCAACTGTAAATATATATGGCATTAAACCAAAATCTCCCTTTTCTTATAATGATTCTTTGATTATTCTGCCATTCTGGGTCGATTTATTCTCACCAATCAATCATCCCAATTCTTTAAAAGGTTTATTTGGTTATTTGAACTCCAAAAATCTTTTTGAAAGATGGGGAAACTTGTTAGATCTATAATTTCTTTAAAAAAGGTTAATAATTCAACATTGGGTTTAAGTTTTTAAACTCCTTAAATTCCCTGTAATGCCCCTGAACTGACTTGATTTCATTCATAAAATAAATGAAACTCGATCATCATTTTATAAAGAATCTATCTAGAACTTGCCAAATGATTCCTTTGATATTTTCTAGACTACACCAATCTGTTCTTTACTTGTTCGTGCATTCAATGACAAAGTGGTATTCAATTAGATCGCTTTGTGCTCAAGGTAGCTCATCACCGGAAAGAAAATTGATTAAACAAACGAGCAGAAACCAGAGCATTTCCATTGGGTTTGTTTCATCTTTTTTGCTCGTACTCCTCTTTGCTCTTTATTCTCTCTTTTTCTAGTTTGTGTGTTGATTTATTTTTGTCCCATTCTTCCGAGCAAGTACCATTCAACCTTCTGTTCCTTCACTGTTTACCATTCTATCGTTAATAAGGTTTTGTTACCAGTAGAGTCTTGTCAATACGCCAAAAGGTTCAAATCAATCAATCAAAAAATGCAGCATAACCTTAATATAAAACCTACAATATATTGAGATGCAGCCAAAGCCTAACTTAAATACAGAGAGTTAATGTGCTTTTTAATGTTATTTATATTTTTTACTGATCAACCAAAAGGTTCATCAGTACTTTATTTGATAAATTAGATTTGATTTTAATGTGTTTTTTATTTTTATTTATCTTATTATTTTCTGAAATAAAATTTGATTTTCAGGTAGCTGCTTATCTTATGATCTCAGCATCGTCTGCAGCCATTCCAATCACCAACCGCATGCGAGAAGGTTCTGACAACATATTCACAGATGCATCCTCGGCTTCCATCAGTATGGCCTTCTTTGCATTTTTATCCTTTGCTCTGTCAGCTTTGGCCTCTGGATATAAACTTTCTAAACATAGCTATATATAACTCGGTCTTGTCTGTTGAATCCTCTTTGTGCAATTTGTTTGTTTATTGTCATTTTGATTGTCAAATGAGCACATATATCATATATGTCTGATTGCTGTGAAAATATTACTGTAACTGAATCGATTTTTTCTTAAGAGATTGCTGTAAATGTCGCAAAAATAATTATTTTATGAATTTTATTTTAATCTGTCATTCTTCATTGTGTGCCAACTGTGTTCTAGAATAACAATGCAATGATATGCTACCAATCTTATCAAAGAATCTCTTTTGCTACGGCCTATACAGATGGTTCAGTTTCGTTTGTTTCGATTATTTTGATATTCATATGTATTAGTTTTAAAAAATTATTTAAAAAAAATTGAAGTATTTGTCGTATAATTTAGTGAATATATTTAAGAAAATAAAATATGATATTAAATTAAAGTTTTATTTGGTATAACTTTGTTATTGTTTTTTAAAATAATTTTTTTAGGACAATTTCAAATTTTTTAAAAAAAAATTTATACTAAGAAGTTGCTTCTAAAAAATTTTAAAAAATTATTTTCTCTGTAGCAGCTTTACAAAATAATAAGAAAGTCATCCCAAACGAAACTTTAATATAGTTGAATTTCATGCCACATTCTTTTTATGCTCTAAGTGCAAATACATAGTTTCATCAAATAGGTTTAATTACGGCCGCACCTGTTTGCCCCTAAAATTCTCCATGAATTGGCTTCTATTTTTGGCAAACCTCTAAAGATTGATTCGGCCACGTCTTTGGGATCTAGACCGTCTTTAGCTAGGGTGTTAGTTGAGCTTGATATCACTAAATCCTATCCTGATCGTATTTGGTTAGGTTCTGAAAAGCTTGGCTATGTTCAGGATGTCGTTATGGATGAATTCCCTTCATTTTGCGGTTCTTGACGTTGTTTTGGTCATGCGATGGGTGAATGTCGTTCTAAAAATATTGTGTTGGAAACGTCTGTTTTACCTAAAAATGTAGAGCATGAAGTTAAAATTGCTGATCCTGTTTCTGTGGAACCGGTTGCTGTGAATCTGGATCTCGGTGAGTTTCCTGTTTCTGTTTGTGGGGGACGGCCGATCCCTGTGGGTGGAATTTCGGGGTCTGTGGATCCTTTGGTTGCTTTTAATTCGTCAGATACTATACCCCTTTTGAATGTGTATAATTTGGATAATGCTGTGAATGTTGTGTCTGGTGGTCACACTGGTAACGTCGCTGTGTTATCCCCCGATGCACCTCCCTTTGTCCCTACGGGCACTGAGTCAATTTCTCCTCTAAATTTAAATGGTGTTAAATCTGTTGAGGCTGTTGTTTTACCTGATTTGGGGGTTTCTGTTTCTCCTGTTATTGAGGTTGGGGCTGGCTCTGTCGAACCGGCTGCTATATCACCTGAAGTTGAAGCTTTCCCTTTTACTGGTTGTGAATGTGGTTAAAAATACTGAGCGTATATTGGTGGAGCAGCTGAATGGTGACTTGGTGTGTTCCAATAGTGTTGTCGATGTCCCTGTTCATGTGGTGGACACGCTCAGTTTGGTGAATTGCTTGGGTGTTAACTCTGGCTTTGATGTTAGTAATCATGTAGATTGGTTGAACGGTTCGTCTGAATTTGAATCGGAATCCGATCATTCGAATAGTGGCTTTATTTCGCCGGAATTTTACGGGGGCTCTGACCCTGGGAATGACTTTACTTTGGTTTGTGAGAGACCAATTCGTTCGATTGCCTCTCGGGGGAGAGCTCGTGGAAGGGGTCGTAGAAGGCGTTGAATTTTTTGCTATTTTTCTGTTACTTTCGAACCTTCGGTTTTTGATGTTTTGTCGATCAGGGCAATGATGAGGTTGGGGCTCGTGTCCTCGTCGTTTTGCTGGTGGAAACCTTTGGTGACTTTCGTAGAGATGGTTGGTTTCGGTGCGCTTTTTTCACCTCATTGGATGGTCCGTGCGAGACGTCAGGGATGCTGGAAGCCTCGGCCGCCTATTGAGCCCATTTTTCATTAAATTTTCATTGTATTGCTCCTTTGCTTTTCCTTTTTACCATTTGATGTTGTAACGGTGCTTCTTTTATTTTATTAATATACTGTTTGTTTGAAAAAAAAAATGCATAAGGTTGTTGGAATAAAAAATATGAATATTTTAAGTTACACAATATTTAATTTAAAATTTTCTGTGATGATACTAGAATCCTACTTACAGTACTTACAAGGTTCCCATAGCACAAAAACATAGAGAATAAAGTAAAAAAGGTTAGAGAATCAAGATAGATGCTCAAATAATTTTATTATTGAATTCAAGTGCAATTAATTGACTTTGGTAATGAAAATTTCCTATGACCTTTTTATTTATAAGATTTTGATATTACAGGCAAAGCTATATATATATATATATATATATATATATATATATATATATATATTATATATATATATATATATATATATAAGGCATATAGCTCAAAAAGTGTATATATTTCAGGGAGATTTACATGCATACCACTTTATTTTATGTTATTTACATATCTAATACTTAAAATATTAATATTATATATCTATCATTCATATACAATTTTAATATCAAATATATAACTCATATAATGTAACATCAATTTTGCTCCAATATCGTCCGGGCCGATCGTGGATCGTCCTGGGACGATCAGTTGAAGTTTTGTTATAGAATGTGTACAGAAGTTACAGGAAAGTTTTCCTCCCAGTATCGTCCGGGCCGATCGGGGATCGTCCCGGGACGATCAGAGCAATGCAAAAGACAGAGAGTAGGGGTTTTTATCGTCCGAGAAAATTAATTATCGTCCTGAGAAATCATCCTAGGACGAAGTGATTTTGTTCAGATCGTCCTGGACGATCGTGCGATCGGCCGGGCCGATCTCAAGTTTATTTAATGAAAATCAGCTCGTTTTGAAGAGAGAGAAAATCATATTTTTATAAAATATCATTTGAGGAGAGAGAGTCGAGGGCAAAAGAGAAAAAGTGGATTTTTGGGCAACGCCGGTCCGTTTTCGTCCGTCGAGACAGTTCAAGAAATTGGTGTACGCAAGGTAAGGCACATTCCACCTTTCTCAATTTTCAGAACGGTGAAGTTTGAACGATTTTTCTTTCCGGATTTCGTTTTCGTTAGCGAATTTCGTCCGTATTTTCTGATTGGTTCAGTTTTTACCGCGTAAATTTTGGTATGTTTCTGAGGTGCCGAGTGCACACGTTTTAATTATTTTCTGGAGAATTTTGACCGGATAGTTTTGATTCGGCGGTGTTTTCTTTTGACTGTAATTTCTAATGATGTCTGAAATTGTCTGGGCAGTAGAATGAAAGTCTTATAATGTTGTTGTGAATGTTCTGTGGTAATTTGGTAATTTTCTAAATCTGTGAATTTTGTGTAAATTCGATATACTGCCGTTATGCCGTTGGATTTTTGTACGATTTCTAAAATTGTCCGGATTTGTCCTGAAATGACATGATATGATTGTGTGATATGAAAAGGGAGTTATAAGGGGTCAGGATCCTGTGAGATCCTATCTGTGTCAGGGAAATCTGAAATGAGCTCTGAAATCTAAAAATAAGTTCTGTTCCGGATCCAATGATAATTTCTGTTCTGGTGCTATAAGCACATCTGTTCTGGTGCCATGAGCACAAAGGGAGGCATAAGGGGCCAGAATCCGTTGAGATTCTGTTAGAGTCAGGGAATCTGTTCTGACTTTTGATAGGTTCTGAAGTGATATGATTTCTGATTTTCGTACGATTTTGATATGATTTATGATTCTGATACGATTCTGTTCTGTTTTGATTTGACCTGATCTGTATGATTCTGTTCTGATTCGATATACGATTCTGTTGATCTGATTTCTGTACGGATTTTTGTCTAATGTGTTTGATGTGGATTCTGAGGATTTTGATTGGAGGTTTGATGTCTTGCTGAGCTGTTGTAGCTCATCCTTATTTTCTGCGTAGTTTTTAGGTTCTGGGAAAGGGAAGGAAGTCTTGGAGTAGGAGTTCAGAGTCTGATCTGTTATAGATATTTTGTACTTTTGATTTTTGTACAGTCATGACTTTTCTATTCTGTTTTTCTTTCTGTCTGAAAGCTATGAGATGTATTTGTATATGATTCTTTTGAGGAAGAAAAAGATAGATGATCGGTTCCGCTGCATTTTGATGTTTATAGTAGCTATGTGTGTCTGTTTCTGTGTGTAAATGTTGGGAAGAAAGTTCTGAAACAAATTCCAAAGCCAGATCCTGAAATCAGTTCAGTCAGTTTGAGTTTGGGCACGACCCGATGCGAGCGGGATCCGTCCCGGTCGAGTTGGGTCGTGACAAACTTTAGTGGTATCAGAGCAATAGTTTTGGAATTTGGATTGTAAGACAGAGCTATAGGAAGTGATCTGAGTCTGTCTGGGGTAGTTTTGGTTTGTTCGAATTTTTTTATTGTGTTGTTTTTGTGATTAGTTTTCTAGATTTTCTGGATTTTCCGTATGGATCTGCCAGACCCTGATATGACAGACGGTCAGAGTGCCAGTCAGGCAGCACCAGTAGATAGTACAGCCCCAGTGGTTGGTGCAGATACACTTTCCCAGTTTGCTACATTGGTTGCTCAGATGATGAGCGAGACTCACAGTAGAGCCTCTACTATTCGATCTGAGGATATTGATAGACATCTTCAGATGTTTCTGAGATTGAAACCACCGAGATTTGAGGGCGCTGTTGAGCCCAGAGCAGCTGAGGAGTGGCTGAGGAGGTTAGAGAAGACTTTTAAAGGCATGTTGTGTCCGTCATACAGGAAAGTACCTTTAGTAATTTTTCTGTTAGACGGGGAAGCAGAGCACTGGTGGGTAGGCCAGCAGGAAGCAAAGTTTCAGGGAAGATTGAACTCTCTGATTTCTTGAGAAGAATTTTCTGAGGTATTCCGATCTTGGTTTGTTCCCCCTTCTGCACGACAGCAGATGCAGGAGAGTTTTTTGAGGCTGGTTCAAGGGAGCAGGACGGTGATGCAGTACGAGGCAGAGTTTACTGCCTTAGCCCGATATGCTCCGTAGCTGGTGAGTACTTTTACTGAAAAATGCTATCGATTTCTGAGGGGACTACGAGACAGTATGAGGCAGCCCCTGGTACCATTTCATATTTCTGATTTTTCTGAGCTTATGGAGAGAGCTCGTCTGATAGAGAACGATCTGATGGCTACTCAGCAGCGGTGGACTACGAGTAGGAAGAGGTTTGGGGGTGATTCGAGCAGTAGTTCCTCTGGCTAGAGGAGATTTGTTTCTGGTTCTGGAGACTCCAGGAGGAGTGGACAGTCGGGATTTGCTGGTACTGCTACGACTAGCTCTGGATCTGTTAGTGGGGCACATGTGTGCCAGAGTTGTGGACGACGACATTTTGGCCAGTGCTACAGGATGACTGGTCAGTGCTTTAGATGTGGTCAGCCAGGACATCGGATTGTAGAGTGTCCACAGGCTGGATTTGATCGACGATCTGAGTTCTGATCCGAGAGCTTTGTTAGACCTGCCGGTTCAGCAGGAAGATCGAGGACTGTTCCTCCACGCCCTGTGACTGAGGGATTTTCTGGTAGAGGTGGTGGTTCGAGTTTTGTGCCACGGAGACCACCTACTGTTAGTCAGAGGGAGCCTAGTAGTTCTGTAGCTTCAACTCCAGCTCCAGTTCAGCCACGAGTGTACAGTCTGAGTCAGCAGGAGGCTCGAGATGCTCCGGATGTGGTGATAGGTACGATTTATATTTCTGATCAGCCCTGTCGTGTTTTGTTTGATTCTGGAGCCAGTCACTCATTTCTTTCCGAGCGTTGTTTTGATGCTTTGCATCTGGATTCGATTTTTCTACCGGTTTCTTTTTCTGTGATTTTGCCGGCTGGAAGTAATTTGATTGCTCGGAAGTTTTGTTTTTGTGAGATTGATATTGCTGGCAAGAAGTGGAAATCGAGTTTGATTTTGTTGCCAATTTCTTCGTATAATGTGATTTTGGGCATGGATTGGCTGAGTCTGTATGAGGCTCAGATTGACTGTTTGAAGAAGCAAGTGAGCTTGCTTATGTCAGGAGAGAGATGTGTATTCCAAGGCTTACGAGGTGTTCTCTCTTGTCTGATTTGTGTATTGGAAGTGAGAAGAATGTGGAAGAAGGTTTGTCCGATATTTTTGGCTTCGGTACGGGATATGAACCTGGATGTGGGTTCTGTTTCTGAGATCCCAGTGGTACGAGAGTTTGTAGATGTATTTTCTGAGGAGTTGGTTGGTTTACCTCCGGATAGGGATGTGGAGTTCTCTATTGATATTTTTTTGGGTACAGCTCCGATATCAAAAGCTCCGTACAGGATGGCACCGAAAGAACTTTCTGAGTTGAAAGTTCAGCTTCAGGAGTTGGTGGATAGAGGATTTGTTCGTCTTAGTATTTCTCCTTGGGGAGCACCTATTTTGTTTGTGAAGAAGAATGACGGAACACTCCGTATATGTGTTGACTACAGATATTTGAATAAAGTCACGATCAAGAATAAGTATCCCTTACCACGGATTGATGACTTATTTGACCAGCTTTCTGGTTCTTCTGTGTTTTTGAAGATTGATTTGAGATCTGGATATTATCAGGTGAAGGTAAAGGAAGCTGATGTGTTGAAGACAGATTTCAGTACTCGGTACGGACACTACAAGTTCTTGGTTATGCCTTTTGGGGTAACCAATGCACCTGCTATTTTTATGGATCTGATGAATAGAGTGTTCAGGGAATATCTAGATCAGTTTGTGATCGTCTTTATTGATGATATTCTGGTGTATTCTGCTTCTAAGGATGATCATGCCAGACATTTGAGCATGGTGTTGGAGACTCTGAGACGGCATCAGTTGTATGCTAAGTTCTCCAAGTGTGAATTCTGGCTGAAGAGCATTTCATTTCTGGGGCATGTGGTTAGCGGTGAAGGTATTTCTGTTGATCCCCAGAAGATTCAGGCTGTTGCGGGTTGGCCAAGGCCTACTACGGTATTTGAGATATGTAGTTTCTTAGGCATGGCTGGATATTACAGGAATTTTGTGAAAGAATTTTCTCAGATTGCTACGCATCTGACGAGACTGACTCAGAAGTCAGTAGCTTTTGTTTGGACACCGGAGTGTGAGGTAAGTTTTCAGAGATTGAAGGATTGTCTGACTTCAGCTCCAGTATTAGCACTTCTGTCAGGTACGGAAGGATTTCAGGTGTTCAGTGATGCTTCACTGAAAGGTTTGGGATGTGTGCTGCATCAGCATGGTCAGGTAATTGCTTATGCCTCAAGACAGTTAAAACCACATGAGAAGAATTTCCCGACACATGATTTGGAATTAGCTGCAGTTGTTTTGCTTTGAAGATTTGGCGTCACTATTTGTATGGTGTCAGATGTGAGATCTTCACGGATCACAAGAGTTTGAAATACATTTTCACTCAGAAGAATCTGAATTTGAGGTAAAGAAGGTGGCTTGAGTTGATCAAGGACTACGATCTGACGATTCAGTATCAGCCTGGTAAGGCTAATGTGGTAGCAGATGCCCTGAGTAGGAAATCTTCTGGATTATCAGGTATGCAGCTCACTTCTAATGATTTCCTGATTCGTGAGATGTAACGTTTGCAGTTGGAGGTGATTTCCTCTAGTAGTTTGGATTCTGCAGTTTTGACTCAGTTGAGCATTCAGTCTTCTTTGGAAGACAGGATTCAGGAAGCCCAGAAGTTAGATTCTAATTATTCGACATTGATTGCTCAGATTGAATCTGGTAAGAAGCCTGAACTTCGAGTTTCTGATTCTGGTACTATTTTCTGCAAGAACAGGTTGTGGATTCCTGTGTTTGGAGATTTGAGGAAAGAGATTCTGTATGAATCTCATCATTCAGGCTACACTATTCATCCGGGAAGTGGCAAGATGTATGGAGATATGAAGAGTTTGTTCTGGTGGCCGGGAATGAAAAAGGATGTAGCAGATTTTATTGCTAGATGTGAGGCCTGTCAGTTGGTGAAGGCAGAGCATCAGCGACCAGGAGGACTTTTACAGTCGTTGCCTATCCCTGAGTGGAAGTGGGAGGAGGTAACGATGGATTTTGCTATGGGTTTTCCTCGATCAAGGCAAGGGCACGATGCCATTTGGGTGATTGTGGATCGATTGACGAAGTCTGCTCATTTTCTTCCGATCAGGCAGACCGATCCGGTGGATCGATTGGCACAGGTATATGTGAAAGAGATTGTCAGATTACACGGTGTGCCTAAGGTGATTGTTTTTGATCGAGATGGACGGTTTACTTCCAGACTTTGGAAGGGTATTCAGCAAGGTTTGGGTACGAAGTTATATTTCAGTACATCTTTTCATCCGCAGACTGACGGACAGTCTGAAAGGACTATTCAGGTACTGGAAGATCTGCTGAGGCTATGTGTTTTAGATTTTGGAGGAAGTTGGGAAGACCATATTCCTCTGATAGAGTTTGCTTACAATAATAATTTTCAGTCAAGTATTGGTATGACACCTTATGAAGCTCTGTATGGCCGGAAGTGTAGAACTCCTTTGACTCTGACTAAGGTTGGAGATAGATAGGAGATGGGTGCCACTTTTGTAGATGAAATTGTTAAGAAAGTCAATTTGATTAAAGAAAGGTTGAAAGCTTCACAAGATCGACAGCAGAAATATTACATTCAGAAGCACATGTTCGTTGAATTTCAAGTTGGTGACTTTGTGTATGTCAAAGTCAGTCCGATGAAGGGTGTGAGCAGATTTGGCAGAGTGAGTAAGCTCAATCCAAGGTATGTTGGACCTTTTAAAATCCTTGAAAGGATTGGTAAATCTGCTTATCGGCTGTTGTTATCTAATCAGATGTCCGATATTCATAATGTGTTCCACGTATCTATTTTGAGAAAGTGGATATCTGACTCTGGAAAGAAAGTGTCTGCTGATGAGGTTGAGATTCAGGAGAATCTGAGATATAAAGAAGAACCCGAGTTGATTCTAGCTTACGATGTTCGTAAGTTGAGAAGTAAACAGATTCCGATGGTTAAGGTGCAGTGGAAGCACCGAACTGCACGAGAAGCGACTTGGGAGAATGAGTCGGACATGAGAAAGTCGTATCCGTATTTGTTTTGACTGAGTTTTGATTGGACAATGTCGAGGAAGACAATTTTTTTTTTGAAGTTGGGGAGATTGTAATATCAGTTTTGCTCCAGTATCGTCCGGGCCGATCGTGGATCGTCCCGGGACGATCAGTTGAAGTTTTGTTACAGAATGTGTACAGAAGTTACATGAAAGTTTTCCTCCCAGTATCGTCCGGGCCGATCGGGGATCGTCCCGGGATGATCAGAGCAATGCAAAAGACAGAGAGTAGGGGTTTTTATCGTCCGAGAAAATTAATTATTGTCCTGAGAAATCGTCCCAAGACGAAGTGATTTTGTTCAGATCGTCCTGGACGATCGTGCAATTGGCCGGGCCGATCTCAAGTTTATTTAATGAAAATCAGCTCGTTTTGAAGAGAGAGAAAATTATATTTTTATAAAATATCATTTGAGGAGAGAGAAAGTCGAGGGCAAAAGAGAAAAGTGGATTTTTGGGCAACGCCGGTCTGTTTTCGTCCGTCGAGACAGTTCAAGAAATTGGTGTACGCAAGATAAGGCACATTCCGCCTTTCTCAATTTTCAGAACGGTGAAGTTTGAACGATTTTTCTGTCCGGATTTCGTTTTCGTTAGCGAATTTCGTCTGTATTTTCCGATTGGTTCAGTTTTTACCGCGTAACTTTTGGTATGTTTTTGAGGTGCCGAGTGCGCACTTTTTAATTATTTTCTGGAGAATTTTGACCGGATAGTTTTGATTCGGCGGTGTTTTCTTATGATTGTAATTTCTGATGATGTCTGAAATTATCTAGGCAGTAGAATGAAAGTCTTATAATGTTGTTGTGAATGTTCTATGGTAATTTGGTAAATTTCTGAATCTGTTAATTTTGTGTAAATTCCATATACTGCCGTTATGCCGCTAGATTTTTGTACAATTTCTGAAATTGTCCGGATTTGTCCTGAAATGACATGATATGATTGTGTGCTATGAAAAGGAAGTTATAAGGGGTCAGGATCCTGTGAGATCCTCTAAGTGTCAGGGAAATCTGAAATGAGCTCTGAAATCTGAAAACAAGTTCTGTTCCGGATCCGATGATAAGTTCTGTTCTGGTGCTATAAGTACATCTGTTCTGGTGCCATGAGCACAAAGGGAGGCATAAGGGCCTAAAATCCGTTGAGATTCTATCAGAGTCAGGGAATCTGTTCTGACTTTTGATAGGTTCTGAAGTGATATGATTTCTAATTTTCGTACGATTTTGATATGATTTATGATTCTGATACGATTCTGTTCTGTTTTGATTTGACCTGATCTATATGATTATGTTCTGATTCGATATACGATTCTGTTGATCTAATTTCTGTACGGATTTTTGTCTAATGTGTTTGATGTGGATTCTGAGAATTTTGATTGGAGGTTTGATGTCTTGCTGAGCTGTTGTAGCTCATCCTTGTTTTCTGCGTGGTTTTAAGGTTCTGGGAAAGGGAAGGAAGTCTTGGAGTAGGAGTTCAGAGTCTGATCTGTTATAGGTATTTTGTACTTTTGATTTTTATACAGTCATGGCTTTTCTGTTCTGTTTTTCTTTCTGTCTGAAAGCCATGAGCTGTATTTGTATATGATTCTTTTGAGGAAGAAAAAGATAGATGATCGGTTCCACTGCATTTTGATGTTTATAGTAGCTCTGTGTGTCTGTTTCTGTGTGTAAATGTTGGGAAGAAAGTTCTGAAACAAATTCCAAAGCCAGATCCTGGAATCAGTTCAGTCAGTTTGAGTTTGGGCACGACCCGATGCGAGCGGGATCCGTCCCGGTCGGGTTGGGTCGTGACATATAATTTATTAATTATATCATTCATATCATCCTATAAACTTTAATATTTCATTCCATGCATTCAAAATTATTCAATGAGTGATAAGCATGTAATATTAATGTTTAGGACGTTCGATATGTAAATCTCATGGAATAAAGTGGTATGTATGTAAATCGCCTATATTTAATTGAGGCCAAATTTTTGGAACCAACAAGCTTGGCGTCAAATTTAGGGGAAAAAGCATGATTTCGAAATAATTTTAAAAGAAGCAAACTCGCTGTACCATTTGGCGCAATACCTGAATGTGCGATTTTGTTCAGCGCATTCAAAGAATGCGCCGAACCTAATGGCGTATTCCTTGAATTTGCCTAAAACTTTCGACCTTCACGCAATCATGTTCTGTCGGCTGCAGCAAAATGAAATTTCTGAAATTTCGCGCATTCAACTAATGATTGTGCTATTTTAAGTAATGATATTACAATGATTTTTTTTTATTTGAGAAATGAAATAATTTTATTGTTTATAGTATTTTAAATTTTTATATTAAAATTTATCATCTTATCGTTGTTAATTTTATTATTTATTAAAAAAAATTCAAATTATCTCTAACTTTTTATATTTGTTTTTTCATGAGGAGAGATATGATAATTTTCGCGTATTATCGTACCTTTTGTTTTACACTTAATTTATGAAAATGTTATCATCTTAATAGTAAAAATTTATATATAACAATTTTTTTATATAAATTTGAATGAATCAAAGTAATGTTTGGATTAAAAAAATGTTTAATATAGCTATTTATAACTTAATTGAAATATTTAATGAAATATAAGCTGAATTATAATATAATATATAAAGTTAAATTAGATACATTTTAATTATAATTTATTAACCAGAAAAATTAAAGATGTTGAAAGAGGGTTTTATTATAATTTATTTTATTTATAATTAAATTTGTAAATAATTTATTTTTGGAATAAATAAAATGACTATTTATGGAATACCTTATTTTCCATAGAATAAATAATTAGAGTAAATTATAAAATTTATGTGACTAAATGAGAAAAAAAATGGTTAAAATATGTAAATAAAATTTTCTTTTAAATAAAGTATAGTTATAGTAATAATTAAAAAAATAAAAAATATATTACATAATTAAAGAAAATTTTATTAGCAATGATAAAAAGATGTAAATAATTTAAAATATAGTTTTAAAAATTTTTAAATATTAGAAATATTTAATTTAGTAGATTTTATTTAATTTAAATATTCACTAAAACTTGCTTTGCTAAAATATAATAAGATCGACTTAGAGGTTTTTTAAGATAAATAGCAAGGTAGTCATACATATCATTACATACCCTTGTCGTATATATCAATGCACACCCTTGTCATATCCTAAGCACATGTCGTACACGAGCTTGAAGTTGTATTTGTGTTTGACAACATTTGAAGTGGAATATAAATCCGTGTTGAAGGTGGTTCCAATCTTCGCCATCTAAAAATTCTTTTCCATTTCCATCTTGAGAACATTGAATCAGCATTTTATAGGTGTTTATAAGACATTTATCTTCTTTAGGGCACCAATAATGGTATAGAATACAGTGATCTATATCAAGCATTGACCTTCCCTTCCCCGGCTACACTATAACTTCTTTGTCACGATCAAGCTCTCGAATATGCCCCTTCACGAGGTGGCCCCCATGTTGCAAAATCTATCTTGTAGCAATTTTCAACCAACATCTCGAAGTTGAAAGTCAGACCTCTATTGCCTTAATTTCATAACATCATGATTTTCATGCCACAAGATGACATCATTATCTTCCACCCAAGTATGTAGAACACATCTAAAAATTTCATTCGTTGTTGCTCTTGCTTCTAGGATTTTATCTGTAGTGTAAGCCAAACTTTCATGTAAATGGCTACTTCCTTCTTCAATCAGTTGCTGCGTCGGTACACCTCTTATTTGTTTCATGATAAAAGAGTACATTTTGTAGTAATGCAGTTGTTCTTCCTTAGCAAGTGTATTCCTATGTAGCATGAAAAAAAAAGATGATGTGAAATAACCAAAACAATTGAGGATTTTAAGTTATAGTTAAAATAAGATAGTAAATAATAATTTATGTAGTTCTTTATTATTAAACTTTAATCATTACGTTAGAGTACTATTATAATTTTTATGATTTAGTTGACGTGATATTCTGAAATATAGCTGAAATTTTAAAGTAAATGTTATATTATTTTAAATTGGTATTAGTTATAATATTGTTTAAATTATCATATAGTTGAAGCTCATGTTAGCATTGAAATTGAGTGCAGCATAAATAATCATTAAATTATTTTAAATATTTTAGAATATATCTATCTATAATACATTCACATACACATGAAATGGAGAGCATAAATAAAAAAATACATTATCATAGCTCATCTATCAACGACGCAGAAGAGCCCTACTACTAGGAGTATATCTATCTGGGGCCCCTCTTCTTCGTCGTTGTAGCGTTGTGTGTTGCTCTTTCTCAATAAATTCCTCTTCTTGCTCTATAAATTCTGGATGATGCTACGTTGCATCAGTGTATTATTACGATGGTTATCCTCCCATCAATAGTATATCATACTGTTAGGGGGAGGTCGGTAACCCAAAACTTGACATCCACTCAGGTATATCAATAAAAAAAATGTATGCGTTGTGGGATAATGAGATGCTGTACCATAATATATTTCCTGTGCACCACTTTTCTGTGCACCAAATGGGCTCCAATGTTGTGTGGATGACCCTGCCCTAGTCATGTCATAGATAGTCGACGGAGTATGCATTGAAAGTCTAGGTGGTTCCCTCTTAGTACTTTGGCGGTGTCGACTTCTTGTGGATCTAGATGGAGCATCAGAGGTTGACCGTCTTGCTCCTTGAGCTCTATAAGAATCTGCTCCTTCCTTAGTTTGGATCCTCTCATCTATTATGGTGTCAATAGTAGTGTAGTTGATATAAACTGAATGCTGCACTCTAGTAGAGAGCTCCATTACCTGGTTAACTGCTAATTGTAAAGAACTGGCATTTTGTCCTTGCATCCTCGCCAATGGCTCTAGAATAACAGTTAAATGTATTTAGTTGTCAGCCTAGAAGATGTAATATATTTTTCAAATTCAAATTTATTAAACATATAAAAAATCTAATTAATAATGCCACATACCACCAATCATTTTCTTGGAGATCAAGGGAAGAAAGTTTCTTGTGGCTCTTTTTATGCCTGTAATAGATAAATCGATGCCCATGATCTATACCACCATAGGTATGTGCCTAACTCTCGATTATCTGTGCCTTCTGGTGGAGTTATTACAATAATATACGCTCTCATTTCTTCCCATAGCTCAAGGTATTCCCGATATTGAACAGTCCAATCTAAATCTGCTCTACCTCTTCCATCAATCCTTCTAAAATTTGGTTTCATATGTGGAACATTAGTGAATTGTACTCCCATAAATTATCTCATAACATGGTCACGTAGATGCAACTAGGTATGCTTCCAACTAATGAGGGGCACTCGAGCACGTCGAATTCCCCTCCCCTCCAGACATTGGCTAGGCAGAGTTACAAGAATCTCATCTGTGTATAGAGTCATGCTCACCTAATATCAATGATATTAAAGATTATTAGTTTTTTTTATATTTAATAAATGTATGAGGGGAGACTACTAGAATTTTGTATTACCTGACTAAGCCTTAAATCGTCCAAATCATCACGATATGCATCGTGTTTCTGAATGGGAGCTCACATATTCGATCTTTAGCCCACTTGTAGATAATACAAAATAATATTATGAAATATCATATGAGTGTAATTTTTTGTAGTAATTAAACTTTAATACCTACACTCAAGAGGTTTGCCGCCGAAATCGTATCTGTGGTAGACGTAGTATGGGTCTCCCAACGTATAATCACTCCGATGACCAAACTTGTAGTAATGCCACACATCCAGCAATATAAGTACGTGTGGGTCTAGTTGCATTATATAGCTCTCTGTATAGATGCGCAAGTACAGCACTGCCAATATATATTTATCCAAAGAATTCCACATCCATAAGCAAGGGCAACCACTGCAATGACACATGTGATCGCGACATGTCTGGTATCAAAAAGCACCCAATCATGAAGAGGATATAGGCTCGAATATGCTGAAGAAAAGGACCAGGAGCTAACTCTTCGTATGATTCCCTATAGAATGTCCATCGGAGCCAACGTTATGAGAGCATTGACTTTAATTACATACTACCCATCCTTAATGTGGTCATGTCATCTTCATCACCTGGTGCATGATACATAGTATCCCTACATGGATGTGTACCAAGGAGCTCATCACATCATTCTGGTCAGGATTCCCAACGATGACCTACACCCACCATATTTAGGCCCACAATGGCTAGCCCATCAATTCTCTGTCCAAGTATCACCTGCACATCTTGGAGCGTTATTTTCATCTCTCCGTTCGTGAAATGAAAGGTGTTCTTCAGTGGACACTATCTCTCTACAAGTGCTGTTATTAGGTTATGATCCAAACGTATAAACTGTAGATGATGAATGTTATGTAGCCCAATATTTATTAGAACATATTTCATGCGATGGCACTCCACTAGCCACTCACATGCCATTCGTAAATGTGTTGAAGCAACTAATGGAGATGCATATTGGAAAGAAAATAAAATAACTATTAAGAAAAAAGTTAATTACGTATGCACTTATGAATATACTTATTTATACTTGAGATTAGTTATAACTTGATCATAATCTTGAGCCCTATGCGATGCTCCAAAAGATGTTATGCTCAGTTCTCAAATTGTTTCTTCCTCACACTCCTTATGGGTAATTTGACGCCCACCACATCGCAGTCTCGTTCTATCAGCCATATCTATATTTGCAAATTTAAGATATATTTTATAAATAGTTTCATGTTGACATGTCTAATGCTTATATACATGAATTGGGGGAGGATTGATTATCTTTGCAGGTTGCCTTATTATCACGTAATTTAGTGAAACTTATTTATATTATTAATCTTTTTTTGAATTAAATGATATTCTTAGATTTTTTATATTAAATATTAAAACATAAAATAAAATATAGATTGAAAAAAAATAAAACATCATTTTGAAGTTCTATACGTTATTTATTGAAATATAGATTGAAACAAAAAATACATTATTTAGTGAAACTCATCAGCATCATTCAAACAACAACTAAAAATATAGATTGAAACAAAGAATAAAATATACATGAACGTACATATCATTTAGACAGACTAACTTCAATAATAACGAACACGAAGAACATTAACATCATATTCAACTGAAATAGAAGTTGGAGCTCATTAAAAAGTTCTATACACATAATAATCTCAAGGTATATTTAGCACGATGCGTGTGCGAACTTGTAGTTGGGTTTGGGTAGGGCAACACCTGAATTTTTATTGAAACCAATGTTGGACGCTTTGCCAATCCGATGCATTGAGAAACTCTTTCCTCTTTTTTCCTGGCCAATAAATCAAATTCTCATATATTTTAACAAGGAATGCATCTGCCGTAGAGTCTTATTTTTTGTAGAGAATCCATCTTGACGCCTTCTTATGTCAGCATATCTTGCCTTAAGAATGTCCATCGATGCTATATGCCCTACCATTTGCATTCCCTTACTTTGCACTTATTGCCATCCTTCTTTGTTTAAACCATCTTCATCCTTGTAAGAGTAGATCGTCATAGCTATGCTGTGTCTCTCCCATAATATGTTATCTTCATTGTCGGACTAATAATGTATACAGCAATGATATAACTAATTTAATCTGGCTTTCTCCTCTAACATACCATCAGTGGAATGTGCTAAACATTCCTTCATTTTAGTATTTCCCTCCATAATCAAGGTCTTCAAATGAGTTTTTTTGTTTGTGATACATTGCACATGAATATATAACAAGCAGAAGATATTCTATAAAGAGTTGTTGAATGTATAGAAGTAGCTACATACATCAATATATAGACGATGGTCATTAGTTCAATTATGAGATGCAAATTAATAAATAAATAACACATGGTTGAAATTGAGAACAGCTTCAACTAGCATTCAATAAATCAACACATCTTACAACAATAATGCCTCGAGCTATCGACATTTTACATGTTTTGGATCATAAGCCTTGGACACCAACCAGAATAACTACACCTTGATCTATCGGCCATATCTTAAATTCATAAAAAAATTAATGAGTGTACTCAGTATAAAAATCATAACAATCCAAATAGATATAATTATAAAAATTTAATTTTAATATCTTTATTACCTCAATGATACCGGATTATATGGACACGTTGCCCTATTATGACAATTTTTCTTACAATGTCCACACCTCTTAGTTGAGGTTGATTGGGCCTCATCCATTGTATTATAAAATCTATTTGTTCTTGGTCTACCCACGCGCCTCTTGAAAGCCGGTGCAAGCAAAGGAATGATTCGTTCTACTTCGTTAAAATTTGGCCAAACATCCTTAGAGGGAAAAACATGGAATAAGTCGGAGTATGTTGCCCTATATGAGTTGAGTGGGAAGTATTATGATACAAAAGTATTATAATTCCATCACCTATATCAGCGACCGCTATGACATGAACACATAGCACATGATATAATTATGGTTTCTCGCATGTGTAAGTATAATTGTTAGGAGGTAGAACCTCAACTTTATGTGATCGACATGATGTATCTACAACTTCAAATTCTCCTCTGTTTATGGTTATTGGTTCAGGGCATCTTCGTGCTTCACGTTCACTTCTCTGTAACGTAGCCATCGTACGAGGAACAAATTCAGAGTCCCTTGCCATCAGCCACTTCTCAACATCTGTAGAACACCTCATGAATAAAGATATGAGGTTATAGTATATGGAGATTATTAGACCTGGAATCGGAAGACCACAAGCACGTTTAAGAACTCTGTTAAAATATTCTGATGCATTAGTTGTCATGATGATGTATCGACATCCATTGTCAAATAATAATGACCACTTACTGACATCACGTTGTATCAACCAGTCATATGCTTCTTGCTTTGCATTTTTAATATGGTTCATCATGCGATTGAAGTTCGAGATATCCTCCATACTATCGGCTAAGTACATATTATTGCAAAAGCCTTCAACATCAGGAATAGCTTGGCGACATATAAATTTTTTGAAGTTCTCACGCAAGTGATAAAGGTAGTGTCTATGGACGGCATCAGAAAAAAATTTTCGGTAGCCTCTCATAAGTCATGGATGCTTATTTGAGATTATGCATAAATTTTGACACTTTTTTACTACTTCAACTAAATCATGTAGGTTACGAAGGAACCAAACCCAAGAATCATTGCTATGTAATTCTACTATTACAAAAGGCAACGAGAATATTCCACCATTCGCTTAAATGTAGAGAAGGGTCCAACGATACTTTCCAAGTAAGAAAGTGCCATCAAGGCTAAGGACAGACCAACACTATTGCCACGTATAAATTGATGCCCAAAACGCCCAAAATAAAGCCTTTAATCATGAACCTTCAACCAATTCAACATTGTATACAGTTCCTGGTTGGGACAAATGTATAACTTCCATTAAACATAGAAGTGAATGATTTGAATCCTTATTGGTACCAAATATTGATTCAATGGCTTTTCTACGTGCATCCCATACCTTCTTGCATGAAGTCTTCATTTCAAACTTCGACTCCATTCTTGCAATTATCTCCTTAGGCTTCATATTGAGTTGTTGTTTTATAATAGGCATGATATGCCTACATATAAACTTCGAGGTGCAATTGTGATGCCCAACAGCCATAATAGGTTGGGTGCATGTATGTGGAGGACCCACAGAGGATATTTTATGAAGACCACGTAGTCTTTTACTTCGTGATGCATATAATCGTCAAGAACATGGCCTATGCACATTGTTATGTTGGGTACATAAAATACTGAGGCGACTTTTGTTGGAAGTCGAATTTTTGTACTAAACATTTTGTGTAATTGACCAACCATTAATTGCGGCCTTTAATTCTTTTTTGCTATGAAATATTTGACCTTCATACAGTTCCGAAGGAATATTTGCTTCTGTTGAGCTAACAATATTGAGGAATAGCGGATCACATTCATCATCACCATCCCATTATTGGGTTGTATGAATGGTTTTCATGAAATTATTGTTTGCATCCCTCGATTCTAATACAACTACGTTTCTTCTTGCATGATCTTCAATGAACTCAACACTAATATTTTCATCATTCGTATAATTTCTCATTGATTCATGTATATCTATTTCAAGTTGACTATCACTACCTGCTGAACCAATACTACCACTATCCATAGTTTTGTATGATTCTACATCATTGTTATCCATCTCATCTCCGTCTAACATAACATTTTCATTTTGTTTTGAATGTCGCATGTATGACGTAGATATTAGATTTTCTTCACAGATAGTATTACTTACTCTAATCTAACTTGGACGTTCGGTCACACTGGGACATGGAGTTAGTTGTTGTTGCATGAAATTTGGTCGCTCCGATAAACTAAGTTGGCCATCAAAGTTATTTTGCATATCTATCATATTTACTCCTCCACCATACCATAGGTTAGGAGTGGTTAAAAAAGATTTAATTATGTGATATATATTACTAAAGAATTTAACCACCAAAGCATCATATAATAAAGTTCTAAATACTCACATATGTAAATCCGTTGACGGACCAACAACGTCACCATAATTTATTTATTCTGCTCGACGTAGACAACGATAGTATTGCTTCTACCTTCCAATAGCATAAACTCGCAAACCTTATCATTGGTAGCATGTGTAGCCCAATAGCCACCATTATCATGAAGGCGACATGTTAGCTTGATAGTATTTGTTGTAGAATTAATCCTAAGTGCACACATAATTCTTTCTTTTAGCATTGCAAATGAAATGTCCTCATCAACGATGAGTGGTCGATTTTGTCCACCAATATATGTCAGTGTGAACTCATCCCCAATTCGCAGCTCTCCACCAAAATATAGCATTAATCGTTACATGCTACCCTAATATAAATATAGTTGATGGTCAATGCCAAGAATGTCATATATTTCCGAAGTTATCTATTAAACATAGTGCTCGAAATGTAACAAATTTAAATACATTTTAATCAACAATATATCCTTCTATCTCACTCCCTTTCGATGAAGTGAAGCTAATGAATTGTTGAATTCGATTACTACCATGTAGTGACTTGATATTTCTTAACTTATACAACTTGATTTTTGCCTTAACTATTTAGCCATTAATGCAAGTTTCTACATGGATTGGGAAGTAACTAAAATCTAGCCTTACCAAATATTTGAAGGTACAGCGAAGTCCCTTATAAAGTGTCAAAATTTAATGGTTATTCTATTAAGATTATTTTAACAAATTTAATATAATTTTTATCTACTGTAATTTTTTCTTATATGTAGACAACATTGAAGACCTTTACAAATTACTTCTATGTGAAAACTTTCTCAATGTACCAACATGACTTTAGAATGTTCAATATATTCTAACCTTATTCTTTCAACTAAATAGTTATTGATTGATTTTACACATTTTAATTTCTTTGTTTTGCTAACAATCATAAATAATTATATTAATTTTATTCATTCTATGATTTTGTTTAAAATAATTTATAAATTTAATTTTTAAATTTTAATATACTATATGATTTATAATTAGTTAAAATATTTTTAATACCTTTTTTGTTTATGTAATATTAACATTAAATTTTAATATGTTTATAACATTATATTGTGTTTATTTTAATAAACACTCATTTCAATTTGATTTATTTTGATATTACATACGATTTATAGATAATTTTTAAAAATGTCATTTGAACTATAAACATAAACTTATTTAATAATTAAATAAGTTAATTCTATATTCTCAACTGAAAAATTAATTTTATATTCACAAATACAAATTTACCAAATTAAAGGAATTCTATTTTTAATATAAAAACTAATCTTAAAATTAAAAGATGACATATAATTCCTAACTATTCATAATAATCAAATATTATTTTACTTAATTTTCATTGTTTTAAATTCTAAAAATATTTAAAAACATTTTAATTAATCCATACTTACTTTAATTTTAAAAAATTTTATATTATAACTTATCTTAAAACTATAACATAACATTCACTTATATAAAATAACATTTACTTATTTAACTTATAAGTAAAACTATTATCTTATATTTTTTATTTTCTCATATAACTAGGTCCAACCTATTGGGGATCAATATTATCAATTCAAATAATTGATGGTTTACTTGGACTGATAAAATAAAGTATCCAGGCTCCGTTCAGAGAATACCAAATTGGAAATGGTAAGAGTAAAAGTAAGTAAAAGTAATATAATGGGAGTGTAAATGTAGGTAAATGTAGTAATATAAATAAGAAATATTAAATAAAGAATATTAAAATAAAATATAAATTTAATTAAATTCTTAATAAATTCTGAACACATGTCCTCATTGTAAAAATTTGATAACATTCTTAGTATAATTTTCATGAAGATAACATTCTTTCTTTAATTGCATGATATATTTATTTCCAAATCATGCCTTGGATGAATTTTCATGACTTGAAAAAAATTCATTGCTTTCAAATTTCAAAATTCTAAAATTCCCACTTCAAATTCTTTAGGCCAAAATTTCATATTTCTCCACTTTTCTCTCCTTTGCTCATGAAGATTGATCTCTTGCAAAAACCCTAGAAATTCTCTCCTGATAATATTAGGATTTCTTTTGTATATCTCTCTTATTGTTATATATACTTACTATACATTAGTGTTTTTCAATTATTATAAAAATAGCATATAACAGCTAAGTCGGGATAATTTTTTATCATTATTTTTACTTTTTTTAAAAAATAACTAAAAATATATTTTTAAAATTATTACAAAATCTATCTCTGGCATATTTTTTTTATTGAATATAAAGTGTATTTTTAGTATAATTTCTTTAGTTTTAAATTTTTATTTATAAATTAGTTTAATTATTTTTTATAAATGAATCATATATATATATATATATATATATATATATATTATATATATATATATATATATATATAATATATATATATATATATATATATATATATATATATATATATATATATATATATATATTATTCTTGCTTCTTTGCTTTAATATTGCAAATTAAATTTTAATTTATCAGACTTTTTTTAAAATAATTTTCAATTTAGAGTTTTTCTGCAGCTTTTAAAAGTTAATACTTTATTAATAAATGTCCTATTAAATGAACTCTTAATCAATAATATTTCTTCAATATTTAGCATATTTTAAAAAATAACTTTTGCCATAAATGAATGATAATTTTTAAAAAATATTAATCATTCTTTGCTTTTATATTGCAAATATAATTATAATTTATCCAATCTTTTTTATAAAACAAATACATAAAAATTGGAGTTTCTCTGCAGCTTTTAAAAGTTCAAATATTATTAATAAATCAACAATTAAATGAGATTTAGCAAATTTTAAAAAATAACTTTTGTCATAAATGAATCAAAATTTTCTTTAAAATATTTTAATCTTCCTTCTTTGCTTTAATATTGCAAATATATTTTTAATTATTAGAATATTTATAAATATTGCAAATACATTTAACTTTTTCTTCAGCTTTTACAAGTTAATATTTTATTACTAAATCTACAATTAACTAAACTCTTATTTAAAAATATTTCTTCAATATTTAACAAATTTAAGAAAATAAATTTAGTCTTTTTGAATTAAAAAATAGCAGGTCTCCTTTTTGGGATTGATCTCCACAGTATTAGTTATTCAAGCAACAAAAATAGCAGCTCCCTTTACAAGTAAGAGCATATAAGTGATCGATCTAAATTTTCTACAGCCAACAACATGAACAATTATTACGTCCTCCGACCGGACGTAGAGGAACGTCCGGTCGGAGGCAAATTCTCGCCAAAAAACGAGTTGTACCGAGCAAATACCGAGCAATACCAAACAATAACAAAGAATACCATCATTTGAAGACCCAATACCGAGTTATACCGGACTTTACCGAGGAAATACCGAGTTATACAAAAGTTGTACCGAGCTCGGTACAACTCGGTATTTCTCGGTACAGCTCGGTATAACTCGGTATTGGTCTTCAGAGAACTGTATTCCTCATTATTATCAAAAAATACCTACTTGTACCGAGCAAATACCTAATTTTTTGACGGAAAATTGCCTCCGACCGGACGTTCCTCTACGTCCTTGCACCGGACGTAATAAAAGTTCCAACAACATAGCTTTTCAAACAAACTAACTCTTCCACCAAACAAAAAAATATATGTTCATATATTACATATGCAGGGGTTTCATCACAAATAATATAATCTACCTCAAAGAATACAGTAAGATATGGCATTTGAGATCGAACAATATTTTAACCTAAAAAATTTTTGTTCGCATAATTCCATGCAATACATTTCTCTGGTCAAAAACTTAATCCTTCAAATTATAAGACTAAATAGCATACCTAGAAAATAAAAAATAAAATACAAGGCTAAGCAACTATAACTACTTCATAACATAAATACAAATTTTCAAAAACATCATACATATTACTTTTGACAAAACAAATATACAAGACTTATACAAGTCTTATGAGCTATAAATTCAACAAAATATTTTACATAAAAAAAAAACTTACCTTCTCGATCTTCTTCTCCGAACCGAAAGCTTCAAGAGAGCTGATGCATTTCGTTCATCAACTCATCCCTATTTATAACCTATCGGCAAAACTCCCCAACCCTTTGAATTCCACCACACTTAGTGGAAATTGCAGATCTGGTCGCCGATAAGGACAAGAAAAAAAGAAAATATGAACTGTGCGATGTCGGATTAGCTGGAATGCGCCGAGCGTTTTTGCGCATTCAATGCGCTTATCAATACGATGCATTCTGTAAAATGCGCTACCTATACTTACCCTTAGTGTTTGGTGCATTCAGGGATGACACTATTTTGTTCTGCGCATTCTTTGAATGCGCCAAAACATATAGCGTAACTGCTCCTTAAATGTCTTTACAAATATGCTCATTCACCTAAATATGGCATAATTTGAATGCGCCAAAACATATAGCGTAACTGCTCCTTAAATGTCTTTACAAATATGCTCATTCACCTAAATATGACATAAACCATGCTTGTTTTGAAAATTTGGCCTTTAATATACATATCGACAATCACTATTGGAGACTAGGTGAGTAGGCTTGCTAACTTGATATGATGAGTATGCTTGTTAAGTGAACTTGAAGAGTTGGCACGTTAAGCAAAATGATGAGATGACCTAACAAGTCAGCTCACCTACTAGATCTAAGGAGTAGGCTTGCCTATTTGCCTATCGATTTGGCCTGACGAGTAAGATCTATCAAGTTGGTGTTATAGGTAGGTTTGCCTAGTTCCTTTATCATGCTAGCTTGCCTATTGCTACATTGTGTCTTTAAAACATTCCTCAATTCTTTGTAATTTTAGGGAGCTACTTGCAAAAAGAATAACAAATTTAATATTTTTTTAAACAAAATTTTTTTTTTATTGAATAACAAAAAAGGGGTACAACAACCAAAGGCCCACAGCCTAAAAAACAAAACAGTACAATCTCAAAAAAGCCAAACATAACATAGTAATGAATGGAAGGGGACACAGGAATAGAGGCCCCCAGCACCAGCCTAGCAGCCAAGTACGGACCATCCGTAGGTGATAGTATACGATCGCATTTGAAGATCCAAAGCCAAGGCACCCAGGTTGCCGGCCAGCTAGACCAACTAGGGGAAGCAGAGGCCTCCTCATTATTGTCCATCAAAACACCAAAAGCCATAGACTGAACCTCAAAAGCCAAATCACAGACACTAATTCTTCTTGCATTTCCTTTTATGCATATAACCACTATCATTAATAACACCAAGAACAATAGAGCGATCCTTCTCAAAATCATGATAATCAAATTCTTCCTCACTAGAAGAAGAAAATGAATCCTCTAAAATTAACCAGTCAGTTTGAACCAAAACAGATTTTTTCCCATACATCGCCACATTCTTTTTCATTTCAACATCAGACAAAACTGAAAATGGGGCATTAACAATATTAATATTGCCCTTTGAGCCGTCATTAGTAACCAACCCTGATTAAGCATGAACTTGGTTTTCCATCATCAAATTAATAGAAGAGGCATCGTCATGAAGGGGAAGGTACAACACAGCCAGACAAATCTCGCAAAGGAGAAACAGACGAACCAGACTGCTTAGCGACCTCACCATGCCCATCAGCCAAAGCCAAACTGCACAGGGCAGGCACAAAAACCGCACAAGACACAATAGGTTTAGAATTAACACCATAATTTAAAACACCAGCATCACTAACACAAACCCGAGGGAGTTAGGGAACAGGAACCCCAACCACCACAGATTCCACCTGGACAAAATTAGGATTAGAAATAACAGGTGAAATCCCCTTGAAAACAGCCTCCTTCCCAGCTAAATTGTCAACAGTGTTTAAAAAAATAGGAAAATTTGCTACAGGGCCATAATCAGCCGCAATCACCTCATTTGAACAATCCCCCACAAAAGGCGACGACATAGCAGGGGGAGGGGGCGATGAACTAATCAAAGAAGGATTAACAATCAAAACAACAGCTAGAGATAGAGCAGGTACCATAGGACTCGAATTAACCCCTAAAACAGTAACACCATCCCCTGACTCCTCCTTAGCAACTATAGAACAAGGTTTAGCAATAGACAGTTCATTCATAGGGAGAGGACGGTATTTTCCATCTAAATGTCCAATGCACTTGCAGTAAGCACAAAAGGGGGGAAATTCATCAAAGGAAACATCCTACACATACCCTAAACTCTCAAAACCTAACCAAACTTGGCTAGGAAAAGATTTAGTAATATCAAGCTCCATAAGAACATAAGTCATAGAAGCCCGGGAACCCACAGAGGTAGCCGCATCAATTTTCAAGGGTTTACCAAATAATGCACCCTAACCATGAAGAATATGGGGATTATATAGATGGGGATGCAATTGCCAGAAAGAGACCCAAATTGGGATAACAGGAGACTCAACACCAACATCCAAGGAAGCCGACCATTTTGTGAGCTTCATGTAGCAGTTGAAAACTAGGTAGGAATGATAACAGAAAACCCTACAGTAGTCCAAATCATTTGTGAGTTTGATCAAAATGTGCGATGAATCAAGCAAAGTGACTGAAACTTCACCGTTTAATTTAAAGTTAAAGAAAAACTTTCTAATGGAATCAAGAGAAGGTCTCTTAGTGTGGAAAAAAACCAACTAAAGAAAATTGAAAGGGGATGGCCAATTCGTTGATTTCCTGGTCAAAAATCCACAGTGAAGGTAAACCACGAAACGTAGAAGACCGCAGCGCTAGAAAAGACAAAATCGAGTCCGATCCAGCAAGCGCTCCAAAAAAAGAGCATGAATGAGATGAGTCCCCTAAAAAACCATGGTCGCTCAAATGATTCAGAGCCATTCCGACGAACGCCGGAGAGGGGACCAAAACCAAAATGAGAAAAACCAAAACCCGAAGGAATACAAGATAAGGCTGAGAGTACTTCCCTAAAAATCACCAAGGATGCTGGCACCAGCAAGGGGGAGGCACCCAGCGAGGCGGGGAGAACCCCGACAAAGCTCTAGAGAAGGGAACCCTAGCAGAGGAGTTCTTTTTTATCTACCATATCAATAACCATTGCCCTTAATATTGAATAACAAGATTACTATAATGAAGGTAATTTGTGCAAATTAACATCCGTTAATGTGCAGAATAGAAATTTTTAAAAATATGCTAATTTATGATTGTTCTAATAACTTTTCGGTTTAAATAATATTTCAAGTCTTGCTTGGCATTTTGTCTTTTATTTATTTAGACTTAACCACCATCTAAGATGGGCCCAAAACCTTTTGTTGAAATTTTTCTAAGTTTATTGGATACATCTTTTTTCTTATAGTGAAACTCAAACTTTAAATAAGCATAATAGGCAAATTTGCTAAAAGCAAATGTTTCGTCTAAATAGAGGCCTTAGCTCTTTTAATGGTAGTAGCTCTTGTACTTTTTAACTTTAACCCTAAGTCAAGATCATGATGATCCCAATTATAAATTAATTTATCTTCTACTTAATTAGCCTACTATTCATTAAGTTAATTTAAGTCCTCAATATATCAATTTTTAAACTTGAAGTTAGCCAACTTCAAGTTTAAAAATTGATTCTTAAGTTTTGGGATTGAACTTTCTTGATATTTTTCTCATGCTTTTTCTCCCTTTTACTTGTATATTATTCATTTATTAGCAAAAAGAAGTTCTCTAATAGAGGAGCAAATTTATATAATTCTTTATGTTTGGACAAGTTCAACTCTCTTTGATGACTTCAAATATTGGACGGGTTGTAAGGATTCTTAGATGAAATAAATTTTCATAATTATCCATTTTAATATAAGATTTATTATTATTATTATTATTATTATTATTATTATTATTATTATTATTATTATGTGTTAGTTCTTGTCAATATATTCCAAAATGAAGGGCACCTTGATGTTTTTACCCATCTACAAAAGATGTAGTTTTTATTTAAAATTTTTGTTTTCACTTTTGAGTCAAATGCGTAGATATGAGGATGCTCAGGGGGATGAGTGGCTTCACTCTTAGACATAATACGAAATGAGTATATACGTAAAAAAGATGGAGTACCTCCAATGGAAAATAAGATTAGAGAGAATCATCTTAGATGGTTTGGTCACACAAAATGTTGCACTACAGAAAAATCAGGACTTATTAGCAGTTTTTTTTCTGACGATTCATATTTTTTTTGGAGGTTTCCTAAAATACCGATGATTTTCCAATGGTTCGTTAACCACCGGTATAAACCGCATAGGAAATGCTTTCCGGCAGTGAATTTTTGGCTGTTAACCTTACCGGATGCATAAATGGCTGGTAAATTCTTGCGGTCATAGCGCTGGTGCCGCCAGTAAATTACCAACGGCTTACCGGCCTCCAAACCACAAGTGTTACCGGCGGCCTAACCAATGGTTTACCGCTGGTAAACTGCCGGTAATTATCGGTGGCTATTAAAATTCTGGCAGCTATAATAAGCTGTCTGGTATTAATGTTTTCGGTGGCCAAACTGCCAGTTGGCAGCTAGAAACTTGTAGAATTTACACAAAAAAAATTATAGCCCCCCTCTATTTACTCAAATTTTCACAAAACTTGCATATAATTCAAAATATATATAACAAATAAGGACAATATGCCACTATAATCAACCCACAACTCTGGTCAAAAATCAACATACATAACATGCAAATGAAATCCATAATAAGCATAATCAAATGTTTAAACAAACAGAAATGCATATGTTATGCAATAAACATAATATAATATATAAACATTTAGCAAGATAGGTTTATTTACTTGATTTTAAAAAAATACAGTTCAATAAGTACATTACAATAAATTAGAAAAACTACTTAGAATCAGAAATATTTTTATTGCTCTCCAGATTATCTTCACTTTCATCCTTGTTCTCAGTTGATGAGCGAGTTGAACTATTCACATCTTCTAACTACATTTTAATATTATGGGTTACAGTTGACATCTCAATAATTTCAACAGATTTATAATTTGACATCTCATTCTCTTGATGTATAGTTGTTACAATTATTGTTGATCAATTATCCCCCATACTTTTTTTTATGACAACTACCCAATCTTGTTTATCCCTACGATTATTGAGATATTTGCTGAAATAAACTTGGACAGCTTAACTTGCTAACACAAATGAATCAAACTTCTAATATCTTCTACTATGTTTTACATCTACTAAACCATACGCTGGATGAACACTTATGCCTCTATTTTGTACTGGATCATACAATTAAAAATTAAATAAACATATAAAGTTTTCATCTTCGTCTAGGTACTCCAGTTCAAAAGTCTCATTCAGATACCGTAATAATTACACTCATCTTATTCATGAGTATTCCCTCTAACACATACTCCATAATTTTCAATTTTTCTTCCTTCACTCTACGACTTAGAATGAAATCTGAACCCATTCACTATATATATTGGCTAGGTCTTAATTTTTTGTATTGGGCCCCACATTAGTTCTTGTAGACCTTTATCGAAACACTTGTTATCAGCATTATGTACCTAAGAAAATTTCTAAATGTTAGGGTTTTTAGTATTAAATAAGATCTAATTTAAATAAAAACTTTAAAATTTAAGGGTTCACATAAGATCTAAAGCACGTTGGGAATTCATTTATAACAACTTGCTCAATATCCATAGTATCTGTTAAAGGCAAATTGCATACGAAATACCTGGTGACAAATCGTCCAAATAATACTTTAGTATTTCAAATAAACATTACTCATGTATAGTATGAAGAACTAACTCTATGACTTTTTAGTCCAAATAACCTCGCAAATTTAAGATCTACACATCAACTTAAGTTTGATCCATAGACATAAGACATTTTTAAACATTTAAACCACTGACATATTGATCTTTTTTTCTCTAACGTGAAAGAGTAAGGTGCTTTGGGCTTCATTATTTTGCTGTCGATTATTGTTACTAACTCTAAATGTTTTTGCTGATAGTACTATTTAATATCCATCCTAGCTTTGATATTATCCTTGCTCTTACCTTTAACATCCATAATTATATTAAAAATGTTGTCCAAGAAGTTCTTCTTAATGTGCATAACATACATATTATGTCTTATCAAATGTGTTCTCTAATATGATAATGTCCAGAAAATACTATTTTAATCCAATTATGTTAAAGCACCATATCCTAGAAATTTAGACTATGATAATATTGGAAAATTAATAATTGATGAAAAGTTAGAAAGTCTCTGCAGTACGTCATCACCACTTAATCTAGGTGGAGGGTAACCTCTCAACTTTATTTTTAATGAATGCTTCCTTATTGCTCCTAAACGGGTGATCACCAGGTAGGAACATACGATGCCAATCAAACTAATTATTTTTCCTCCATATTTTAGTGTGAAAGCTTTAGTATTCTCCATGCAGTAAGGGCAAGCTAATTTTTTTGCTATGCTTCAACCAGAAAATATATCATAAGATGGAAAATTATTAATGGTCCAAAGCAATGCATCTTGAAGGAGAAAATTTTATTTGGTTGAGATGCCATATGTGAGGACACCTTCTTTTCATAATAACTTGAGATCATTAATTGATAGTTACAAAAAATATCAATTTTTGTTTTTGTATTATGTTATCCAGGTATTATAAGTGTTAAGAATATGTACGAGGTAGTCATACACATCTCTGGTGGAAGGTTGTATGGTGTTAGTATAACTAGCCAACAAGAGTACGGTGAAGCTGGTTGACTATATGGAGTAAAAATTGCTTTGATCGAGCATTAATCTTGAGGCAAATCTAAATTAAAAACTTTCAAAATTAAGTTTGAAACCATCCAAACTCTAATTTTTGCAAAATTGCAGTCCAATTGAACATCTCAAGAAGACAAACCAAATGACACCATATTCAGTCCTATCCTAGCCCCAATGGGCCCAAATAAAATGACCAAAGCCCATTTTAAAGCTTCAAAGCATTAATTGGATGGGTAAATGATATCCAAAAGTGTCATGCTTCTAGTAAAATTGAGCGGCTCGATGAGACGAATCCATTGAGTCTACGACCATTTAATTCTACATCATTAAGACATATAAATGCTTAAAGTACACTCTATAATTAAGGGAATGGATATTAACTGTCTAATGGAACACTAAATATTAACCATGAAAATTCCCCATAGTTATAATGAATGCTACTAATAAAAACTATAAATAGGTCATGATTCTTCACATAAGAGAGAAGAGAAGAGAAAACTAAGTAGCTCTCTTGCATTCTCCAGCCAGCTTCATCATCTGATTTCTTTCCGACAACTGACCATCGTCAATTACCCTTCAACTATGGCCCTTTAGAACTTCATCACCAGCCAACTATGGTCTTTCCTATTATAGTCACCCAACTACATTCCTTCTGGCCTCCATTGTCAATTGATCATGATCCCTCTGACCACCATCGTCTTACTATGATCCTTCCGACCACCTTGGCTCATTGAGCACGCTCCCTCCTACTACCATTATCTGACTATAGACATTTCAATCATTATTACCAAATTACAACCCTTATGACTATTGCCACCCTTCGACCACTGTTGTCCTCCGACCACCGTCACATACTATAGTCCTTCTGACAAACATTACCTGTTGACTATGATCCCTTTAACCATCATCACCCGACTACAATCCTTCCAGCCTCCATTACTTATTGACTATTGTCACACCAATCATCTAGGGGTGTCAATATTTGACATGACCTAAAACTCGATCCAAACATGACCCAAAAATTTTGGGTGTGGGTCAAACTTTGACATACATATCAAGTTTGGGTTCGACAAGTATATGTGTTTCAAAATTTAGGTTGGGTTCAGGTTAGCCTGGAAACCCAAAAGTGACTTGATTTTACCCGTTTAGAAAACCCTACCTTCATATCTCATGACTCACGCAAGCCTCACCTCTCCTTTCATCTCTTGATTTCATGTATAGCCACAACTCAAGCTCCCTCCAGGCCTCAACTCCTATGCAAACGGATGGACCTTCAGTTACCAGTCACACTGCCATCTGATCAATTGAATCTCTATTTGCAACTAGTTCTTCCTTCTATAGCTTCAATGGGCCCAACCAACTCAAGGCGCTACCTCCGTAGTAGCCATCAGATACATCAACTACAATTACACAGCCCCTAATCTTTTGCCAACAATTATGCTGCCTCTTGCAGTAGCCATCAGATCTACCATTGATCTTTAGCAAGGAGAAACATAGTTGACTGTGCCCATTTTGTGTTCATGGGTCAGGTCCATGTTAGATTTCTTAACTCATTTTCAAAAATGGATTGGGTTCGGGTCAACTCATTTTAACCCCGGTCAATCCATGTTTAACCCAAACTTGACCCGCAGACCCATTCTGACACCCCTATGACCATCATCACCCATTTATGATCCTTCTAACCATCATTTCCTATCTATAATTCTTATGACCTCCATCACTTATCGACTATAGTCTATCCACCTTCACCCAACTTTTGTCCCGCAGACCACCATTTTCTAACTATGGTCCATCCGATTATAGTTTTTTCATCCACCGTCGTCCACTAATTATAGTCCCTCTAACCATCTTCGCCCAACTACATCATTCCAACCTCCGTCACTTGTCAACTATGATCCCTCAGACATCTGTCACCAAAATTTAGTCCTACTAACTTAATGAATAGGCTGACGCTCTCTTTAGAATATCTCTGATGACATTGGGTTATTATAACCCCAACCATATAAAGTGCTATATATGATGTATATTTACTACATTAAGCTAATGCCTTCCACAAAAAGAAGATTTATTCATAATTAACAACAAACACTAATGGATTCATTCAAACTAAGCAAGACCCCGTGCTTTTTCCCATTTATAGGGGTTTCTACATAAAAATTTTGGTGTCTCTTATGAATGATACATCTCTCTCTTATATTCTTTGTGCCTAATCATCGTACAAATCTAAGATACTAAACTTTATATCACTACTGATATTGTTGACCCCTATACTTCAAAGCATGCAAGAAAGGACTCAAATAGATGAATAAAGCAATACTTGCGTTGGCGCCACACATCTCTGGAAGGATCTAACAACCTCTGATTGCCAAATAGATGACATCATTGCGATCAGGACATCGAGTTCTACTAGGTTGAGGCCTCTCGTAGTCGAATCAGATGAGATCGGTCAAAGGAGATGATCGAAACCCGAAATTAAAGCGCAAGGCTGATCAAATGATGTTGGATTAACAAATAGACTTCACCGTTGCGTCCGAAATATTGTCAACCTCTGAAAATTATATTTTGTTTATTCAATTTGAAGCATCCATATTAGAGATACGGATATCGAGGCAGTAGCACAAATTTCAATGGAAATTGACCTTGTTACTATCCAAATGATGTCTTTTCATGAAACAGATTTCTCCATTATAATTAGAATAATGCAAATACTTAAGTACTACATTTTTTATATTCAATTTGGATCATCCAGAGTGGTGACATGAATTTCAAGGCAAAACACACATATCAAGGAAATTAGCCTTGTCGGTGATGAAATGATGTCAAATTAACGAACGGACAGCGTAGTTGCATCTGAAACGTCATCGACATTCAGAATATATATTTTATTTAATCCTCTGAGGTGATGCATCAATCTAAAAGTGGTTTGAATATAATGTGAAGGCATGTATTACGAGGTAAATGAGGCATCGGAGATGCTCAAACGAAGTTAGATCGCAAAAGAGACTACGCCTTTACGACCGGGACATCAGCAACACCCTAAATGCATTATCCATTTATCTGATTTTGATGTTCTACAAAATTGACATATTAAACAAATGAAAGTGCATGTAAATCAAGAAAATCAAATATGAAAAATGAGATGATGGTACACATTTCAAAGGAGTGCATGCAAATCAAGGCATTTATGATTGATTGACTCATTGGTACGTGCTCAAATTAATGATATTACTTGTAATAGCAAGTTCCTATTAGCCCTACCAGTAGGTCTAACCCAAATCAGCAAAGTTATGCTAAAATCTCAAATCTCATTTAATGCCTCACCTCGTAGCATCGAAATCTTTTGACTAAATCCCATAAAACCAGCTATCCATGTAACTTGCTTCTTTGTTAAAACGAAATGAAACAAATGTCTTCGAGGAGATTTTCACACACTCTACCTGAAGCAACTGATATTTTCCAACCTCCAAAAGCTCGTCAAAGTCCCTTGGCTTCTCTTCTTTGGTCTCTATCCAACCCTATTGGGTTTCAAGATCTCGCATGAGATCACCTAAGCTTCAAACATCTCTTGCTGTCCAAGCCTTCTGTCAAAAATCCAAAGGCCTAACTCTTCGCCTCCTTCCCCAAACCAATAATTGAACTCCTCTGATCTGCATAGTATACCTGAGTGTTCCCTTTTACCAATCATAGACCTTTCTATCTATTGCAGCTGATTCTGGCCTCGAGGAGATGAGCCCTCGACACTGAGCAATGTCATAGAGAGAAAAAGACACATGGAGTCGAGAAAAGGTTCCTCGTGGTTTAGAGATCATGAGCTCTCACCTCTCTCATAGAGATCTCTGCTCCCTGCTTCTCCTCAGCACTTGCTGCTACCGCACCATCATTTCTCAATCATCTCTCTTGAAGGTAGTTGATCTTCATGAAATGAATAAAGCAAGAAAGGGATTTATATCTGCACTTTCACTGGATATATATCAACACATTGAGAAGATAGACCTTGAGTTTGCAAGAGATGTTAATGATGAGCATCTTCTTCTTATCAAATGAAAGGGTGACGGACATGACTATAAAATACCTTGTGAATCATCACCAACTTAGAACCATACTCTGTGGGAGATGTAAGCTACTATCCCATGGGCACCCAATGACTGGTGTTGGTGGACATGGTGGCTATTCAGATCATAAGCAGTTCATTTTAGCCGAGGAACTTTGAGAAAAGATTTCAGATATCTGTTAGGACAAAGTGCTGATAGTTAAGCTAGTTGATATAGTTGATTTCAAAGGAAGTTTCTTTGGCATGAATACGTGATCTTGCTAGTACTAATCCAATTATACTAGTTGTAACTAAGGCATTAATCTTCTTCCTAAGCATACTGATCTGAATTATGTGGGAGAATGGGTTGTGAAAACCACTATGAAGAAGAAGCTCAATTTCATTAGCGTACACCTGACTAGTTCGAACTATTTGGTCGGGATTGCTGGGGTTATATCAAAGATTCAGAAGAAGACAAAGGAGCTAATGTCCAAGGAAGTAAACTAGAGCAGCCTAAGACTGCAAAGCCTGAGCTTCCAAAGAAAGTTCCTCTCCGTTACCTTGCCTTCCTTAATGAACAAAAAAAAAATCCAATGATGCTTCTTGGTTCATTATTTGCGAACATCGACGGACTTATTCTTTTTTTTTTTATGGAGTACTTTGGTCTAGTGTTATAAATACTTACCATCAGCCTCCTCACATGCTTAAGAAAGTTGTTGGATCAAAGTTGATAAGAGGAATTAGAGTGATGACATTTGAGGAGATTGTGAACATGAAGATAACATAGTTTGACGATCCTGAGAACTCCAGTGGAATAGTTGGTGCCAGGCTATTAACAAATGCAACCAAAATTACTAATCTTGTTGGCATTAGTTGTTCAAAGAATTACAACCTTAACTGTTGGGTTAATAATTGTTATTGTTGTCATTATTTCTATATAGATAAGTGTATGTTTGTGTGTGAGTATGTGTATACATGCACATGTAAAAAAAAAAGAAGAAAAAGAGAGAATTTTGTAAGTTTTAGAAAACTCATTTCGACGCATGTACCTTGACAAAATGATCACCTATACACGCTTTTCTTAGCGTGGTGGGAGGAAGTGCCTCGCGACACTTGCGACGAAGCGGGTAATCACCCAAAATCCCTTATTCGGCGTTCGCGGCGCACCGAAAATTGCCTATACATGTTTTTCTTGCGTGGTTGGATGGGAACCCGGTGCAATACATATTATGAAGTGGAGATACATATAAGTACCCGCTTGCAGAGAAACAATTAGTTTTCTTTTTTAATAGGTACTGAGATGTTAAGATAGTTGCTATTTGCATACTTTACATTTTTGCAACTTATGAAGTTTTGATGATTCCAAACATTATTGTTCAAATGTGTAGTTATCTCCTGACAATTTTGGAAGAATTGTATTTGCTCTTGTGTGTACTAACATTTCAGGGAAAACGAACTCCATATTACGATGACTTCAAACAGAATTCAACATGAGATATTCTGTAATATTTGAAGCTTGCACTTTTCTTTGAAATAAAAATTGAAAGGGAGTGATTGTAACTTGAGTGAATAAAAACATACACACACACATGAGGAGATCATATAAAATTTTTATTGATCGTACAGGACGATATACGTTCGTACTGGACGATTAGACAGTTATCTCCTATAGAGCATATGGAACGAATAGGAACTTGCACAAAAAAATTTTTCTAAGTCCTATAAGTCCAGGACGAAATTAATTATCGTCCAGGACGATTGGTTCTCTGTAAAATTTTCGTCCAGACGAAATTAAATTATCGTCCGTGGCGATTGGTCCTCTGGAAAATTTTCGTCCAGACAAAGTCAGGAATCGTCCAGGACGATCGGTCCTCTGTAAAAATTTTGTCTAGACGAATAAATTTTCGTCCAAACGATTAACCGACTTAGGACAGTTTTCAGCAGTTTCTAGAACCGACCTTGTAATAACCGTTCGTACTGGACGAACCAAGTTCGTACAGGACGATCATCTGTACAAAGACATTTCGTACACATATTCAAATAGGGTCGTTTCAGATCATTTAAGTAAAATCGTCCAGGACGATCCACGATCGTACAGGATGATCCACTGCGTACAGAATTGAATACTTGCAGTTTTTGGGCAGTTTTTCTTGTCTTTTGTATAAATAGTCCAAATTAGACTTCCACCCAATCTTTTTGTCATTTGATCTTCGTGCCTCTTGAGAGAATAGCCAAGGAGAGAGTGGAAGAGAGCATTCAAGGGAAGATTCCTACCACAGGAGCGAGAAGGCTTCACTTGGATTTCAAAAGTAAGAGTCTCTACTTGTGAATTGGGATTACTTCACTCTTTTCCTTCTTCCTTCTAGATTCTTGTGAGAAGATCTGTCAAGGAGATCCGGTTCTCTGCCGACACTTCGAGAGTGTGAACAGCCGAAGGGTTCTCTGCCCACACTAGGAGAGTGTGAAAGAACGACGGTTCTCTACCCACACTAGGAGAGTGTGAAAGGACGACGGTTCTCTGCCCACACTAGGAGAGTGTGAAAAGACGACGGTTCTCTGCCAACACTGGGGATAGTGTGAAAGGACGGACGGTTCTCTGCCAACACTGGGAATTGTGTAAAAGGACGGACGGTTCTCTACCGCACCGGGGAGTGGTGAAAAGAGTGTGTTGTAAAGGCTTCTCCGCCTTGCTGTGGGTGCTAAATGAGAGTCACTATTGGTATTAGTGCAATACTCAGAGGGTGCCTCTGGGGAGTGGATGTAGGTCTGGTTATAGACTGAACCACTATAAATCTGGTGTCATTTACTTTACTGTTTTTACGTTTCCGCACTTTATATTTCAGTTTTAAAAACTCTGTGGTTGAAAAACATCTTTCTACAAAATTTAAAAGAAATAATTTATTTCGGTTTAATAATTTTCTAAAGGGGACTTAAATTTTTTAAACTACCAATTCAACCCCCCCTTGGTAGCCTTGGGACATTCACTTAGGATTAACAACCTAATTACTAGACTCAACAAGTGGTATCAGAGCATCGTTTCAAAATCATAAGTTTGAACTACTTTTTGATTAACGTAGATGGCTACTTTCGGAAACCGAAACACACCTGAGGGTTACTCTATCACTAGACCTCCACTGTTTGACAATATTCCTTTTGATTTTTGGAAAACACGCATGTCTACTTTCTTACAGTCACTTGATTATCGCATGTGGATGCTAGTCCAGGATGGCTACACAAAACTAACTAGATTAGTTGATGGAGTAATGGTAGAAATACCTTTTACAGATTGGACTGTAGAAGAACGTGACTTAGCACAATTAAATGCTAAATATTTAAATAGTTTCTTTTGTGCTTTAAAATCTGAAGACTACATGCGGGTTTCCACTTGCAAAAGCGGAAAGGACATATGGGATAGACTTTGTATAACTTATGAAGGGACAAATGAGGTTAAATAATCAAGGCTCAATATCTTGTTACATGACTATGAATTGTTTCGCATGAAACCTAATGAATCTATTTCCGACATGTACACAAGATTTACTCAAATTGTCACTTCTTTGCATGCACTTGGTAGGGAATTAACTAATGCTGAAATGGTTAATAAGATTCTTCGTTGTTTACCTACTGCTTATGATGCAAAAATTACTGCAATTACAGAGTCTAAAGATTTAAACATTTATTCTATTGACAATCTTCTTGGTTCACTCATTACTTATGAGCAAGGAGTAAGTCAAAGAAAGATTGATGCAGGTGAATCTCGAAAGGAGAAGAATATAGCACTAAAAGTGGAAGAGTTAGAGAGTGAACAGTCACAACCTGAGGATGAAGATGATATTGCACTGATTACTAGATAATTCAGAAGCTTTTTAAAGAGGAAGCAGAAGAGACGCCAGCAATGGAATAGAGGTAAGTTTAACAGAAATGGCAAGGTTTCTAATGAAGTGATTTGTTATGAATGCAGAAAACAAGGTCATATCAAGACTGATTGCCCAAAACTCAAAGCCACTCCTGGTAAGGAGAATGTGGAGGAGAAACCTATGGTAAAGAAGGGCAAGAAGAAGTTTCAAAGAGCTTTCTGGGCGGACTCAGCTTCAGACTCATCTGAGACAGAAAAAGAAGAAGAAGTCACTAATCTTTGCTTGATGGCAGACAATGTGGATCACTCAGATCAAGAAGAGGTATGTGACTTAACCTGTGATGAATTATTTGAAGTTTCTGAACACATGCATGATGCATATAGGAAAATAAAAAAGATGCATGCTAGTTTAAGTTTAGAATTTGAAGAGCTCAAGAAGGAACATGAAATCCTTAGGAAAGATCATGCATTAATAGATGACAACCACATGAAATCATCTTATGCTGATCATGAAAAAGATTTTAAAAATTTTAAGGATGAATCTGAGAGGAAAACATATCAAATCAATTATACAAATAGACTCTTGGAAGAAATGAATTCATTTTATAAATTGACAATAAGAGCTCTTGAGGATAATAGGATACCACCCAAAATTGAAGATTTTACAAATCCTAAATATTATCCTAAATATATGGAATCCTTTAGAAGACAATCAAATGGAAGAAAACTTAGGAATATTTTTCCTAATGTTAAATGTAATAATTGTGGATTTTTGGGACATATATCTCACACCTGTACTTTGAAGATGAAATCTAATCTAGTGTGGAGACTTAAGATGCATAAACCTAGACATATCATATATGCATCTGATTATAAATTGCTAAAAGGTGAACCCAAACTTGTTTGGGTTCCCAGGTCTAACATTTGATATTTTTGCAGGATTGCTCTCACACAAGACCTCGTGGGAGCATATGGTACCTGGATAGCGGATGTTCAAAGCATATTACTGGAGACACTACACAATTCATATCGCTAGAAGCCAGGAATGGAGGAGAGGTTACACTTGGAGATAATACCACAAAGAAAGTGGTTGGATCTGGTATGATTGGTAATTTCAAAAACTTTTTTATAGACAATGTGTTATTGGTTGAAGGCTTAAAGCATAATTTGTTAAGTATAAGTCAGCTATGTGACAAGGGATATAATGTAAAATTTTTACGTACTAGCTGCATATTAAGCCTAAATGGGAAAGAAGTTTTAAATGGAAAAAGGGTAAACAATGTTTACATGCTAGATTTGATCTCATTTCATACTCCTATTGCTTTCTGTTTGAAAACTATTTCTGATGAATCTTGGCTTTGGCATAGGAGACTTTGTCATTCTAGTATGAAAAATCTTAGGAGAATTACCCAAAAGAATTTAGTAAGAGGTATACCAAAACTAGACTTTACTAAAGACCACCTTTGTGATGCATGTCAATTAGGAAAACAAGTGAAGTCCTCTTTTAAGTCCAATAATGATCTTAGAACTAGTAAACCATTAGAAATTCTTCACATGGATCTTTCTGGACCAGTAGGAACTATAAGTCTAGGAGGGAAGGTATACAGATTTGTTATTGTGGATGATTTCTCTAGATTCACTTGGGTAAGATTTCTTTTTCATAAAAGTGAATCATTTGAAGAATTCAGAAATTTTTCAACTTGGATACAGAGAAAACTAGGATGTGAAATAATGTCTTTACAAAGTGATCATGGAGGAGAATTTGAAAATGAAAGATTTGAAAATTTTTGTAAAGAAAAAGGGATTGATCACAATTTTTCTGCACCTAGAACCCCTCAACAAAATGGGGTAGTTGAAAGGAAAAATAGAACATTAATAGAAGCCGCCAGAGCAATGTTGGCAGAATACTCACTTCCTAGATATTTTTGGGCTGAGGCGGTTAGCACTGCATGTTATGTTCTGAATATGGTGAATGTGAGATCGAATTTAAATAAAACACCCTATGAGTTACTAAAAGGTAGAACACCAAATTTGTCTCATTTGCATGTTTTTGGTTGCAAGGTGTTCATTCATAACAATGGAAAATCTGCCTTAGGAAAATTTGATCCAAAATCAGATGAAGGAATTTTTGTTGGATATTCAAGTGTTGGAAAATCTTATAGGGTATTCAACAAAAGAACTTTAGTTATTGAAGAAACCACACATGTTGTATTTGATGAATCTGGAAATTTAGAAGAGCCAAATATTGTTGAAGAAGAAACTGAGGAAAACTCCCAAAAGATTGATAGATTAAATTTGGAAGAAAATTTGGAAAGAGAAAACCCTTTGCCTAGAGATTTGAGATTTTCTAAAAACCACCCAAGAGAATTGATTATAGGAGAACCTAGTGAGGGTGTTAGAACTAGGCGTTGATTAAATAAGGAAGTCAATCATTCAGCCTTTATTTCAACCATAGAACCCACTAATATTGATCAGGCACTTTCTGATGAATTTTGGATATTGGCCATGCAAGAAGAGTTAAATCAATTTGTAAGAAATAAAGTTTGGGAATTAACTACAAGGCCAAAAGATCAAAGTGTTGTTGGAACTAAGTGGGTGTTCAAAAAAAAAATGAATGACTTAGGAGTAGTCATTAGAAATAAGGCTATATTAGTTGCTAAGGGGTATAATCAAATTGAAGGAATTGATTTTGAGGAGACCTTTGCCCCTGTAGCAAGACTTGAAGCAATTAGGGTTTTACTTGCCTTTGCCTGTTTTAAAAGTTTTAAATTGTTTCAAATGGATTTCAAAAGTGCCTTTTTGAATGGTGTTATTGAAGAAGATGTTTTTGTAGAACAACCTCCAGGATTTGAAAATTTAAAATACCCAAACCATGTTTTTAAGTTAAAAAAGGCATTATATGGATTGAAACAGGCACCTAGGGCTTGGTATGAGAGATTGAGCACTTTCCTACTTGAAAGATCTTTTAAAAAAGGAAGTGTGGATACAACTCTCTTCTTAAAGAAATTTGGAAAGGAAATACTCATTGTTCAAATTTATGTGGATGATATCATCTTTGGATCTTCAAATAAAAATCTTTGTGATGATTTTTCTAATACAATGAGTAGTGAATTTGAAATGAGTCTAATGAGAGATTTAAATTACTTTCTAGGTTTTAGCATCAAGCAAATTGAGGAAGGGACATTTCTTAGTCAAACTAAATATATTAAGGACATCCTCAAGAAATATGAAATGGACAATGCTAAACCTGTTAGTACACCAATGAGTTCCTCAGTTCAGTTGGATAAGGACCTTAAGGGAAAATCTGTTGATCAAAAGAAATATAGAGGGATTATTGGATCTTTGCTTTACTTGACTGCTAGCCGACCAGATATTATGTTCAGTGTTTGCTTATGTGCTAGATTTCAATCAGATCCAAAAGAATCACATTTGACAGCAGTGAAAAGGATTTTAAGATACTTACTAGGAACTCAAAACTTAGGAATTTGGTATCCTAAGTTTAGCTCTTCATTTGAAATTATTGGTTATTCAGATTCTGACTTTGCAGGCTATAGAGTGGATAGGAAAAGCACTTCTGGAACATGTCAATTCATTGGAAATTCATTAGTTTCTTGGTCCAGTAGAAAATAAAATTCAGTAGCCCTATCTACTGCAGAAGCAGAATACATTGCATTAGGAAGTTGTGTGGCACAAGTACTTTGGTTAAAACAACAGTTGATTGATTTAGGATTATCTGTAGGCACTATTCCAATTTATTGTGACAATACTAGTACTATTTGCATTTCCAAAAATCCTATTCAACATTCTAGAACCAAACACATTGATATAAGACATCATTTCATAAGGGATCATGTATCCAAAGGAGAAATTGAACTCACACATGTTTCAACTGAAAATCAACTTGCAGACATTTTTACAAAACCTTTAGCCCTTGATACCTTCAGTACTTTAAGAACACGGCTTGGTGTTGTTGATTTAAATGCCTAAACAAAATGTCTTTGCAACATTGATATTTATGTTTATGTTTTGTTTTTAATTTTGTGAAATTTTGGTGTTTTGAATGAATTTGTTTTTGAGTCTATTGTTTTGCTTTATGTTTTCTGTGTTTTTAAATGTTTAGTTTGATTTTCTTAAATTAAAATTCAAAATTCAAAAATTGGAGGAAATCGTCCGGGATGACTTTTGTTTCGTACTGGACGATGTGAGAAAAATTGGTTTGCACGAATTTTAACCGTTCTGAGAGCAGTTTTTAATTAGATCGTCTGTACGATCTGATGATCGTCCAGGACGAAATTTTTCTTTTTCTCAAACGTCGAGACGATTGAATGCAGCGGTTGAGTGGATAAGACAGTTTTAAATATGGATTTTGTCTGTACGAATTTTTGGTTCGTCCAGACGAACAAATGTCATTTCAAAGAGACTGGAAAATAAGTTACTTTTGGATCGTCTATACGAAATTATTTCTTCTGTACAATCGGTCAAGTCAAAAAGCCTGTACGAAGGGATGCATCGTAAGTTGTGTTGATTACAAAAAGCCGTTACATTTTGGACGAAATGGATCGTCTGTACGAAATATTTTTGTCCCGACGAACGATGATTTTCATCCAGGACGAACTGTTTTCGTCCAGGACGAACGTATCATTTTTCTTTAAATATGAAGGCTTTCTAACTCAACAATCACACTTCCAAACTTCTCTTTCAATTCCTTTCTACTTCAAATTGTCAATGGCCTCCTCAAGCAAGAGACAAAAAGTGTTAGTGAAGAAGCCCAATAGGAATGCCTCAGAAAACTTCCTGTCTAAGGCGAATGAGGAATCCTTTCCTCGTTTTGCATCCGCCAAAATAACTCTCTCTCGCATTTTAATCCAAAGCGAGATAAATTTTAAGGTAATACACCTTTTTGCCTCAACCCAATTTCATTTCATACTTTCTCTCGTCCACTTCTACAACAAGCAAACCTTCCACTATTTCCTAGCAAACATGAGTTTTAACTCCGACCACTCTTGCATAAGTTTCTTTGTCTTCAAATAAAAATGGAAATCACTAAGCATGACATTGGAGCCTTTTTGAACTTAAGAACTGAAGGATATAGAGTCCACACCCTAATGAGTGAAAACACTTTCCAATGGTATGATGTCAATAGGGTAATTAGAAAAAGTGGCCTAACCTATCATGTTGCTAGAGTATCCGGTATGACCAAGAATGCCCGTATCATCCAGCATATCCTTCGTTCTTCAATCATTCCTAAAGCTGGTGATAGGATCAATATTACCCCTCTCCTTTCTGTTCTAACCTTTTTAATTATGGATCGTCACCCAATCGACGAAGCCCAACTTATCATAGATCACATCTATGGGCTTTCAGAAATAGGACATGCAGATTAGAAAAGAAAAAGGAACATCTCTTTAGGACACTTAGTGACCTACATCTTGGAAAAGAAGTATAACTTAGTGCATCCTGATGATGAGTATGAAGAGCCAGTTTATTATAATGATGCTTCCTTCAGATTGCTTTTCAAGGAGGAAAAGGAAAAAGAAAAAGCACATGGCAGTGCCTCAGAAGAAGAAGAAGAAGAAGGAGTGCAAACCTCAGCACCTCAGTCAGATTATCAGAATCTGATTGAGAGATTTGATAGATTAGAGACTCATGTTGATCAAAGGTTTGATCAATTTGATGCTCAACTTATGCAGCAACAACAAGACATTGGTATCATTAGACATGAAGTACATGAAATCAATACCAATGTAATGTTGATGGCCTCCTACTTCAACCTTTTCGGTGGCATTCCTCCTCCTCCTCCACCAGAACAGTAGAGATGATTTTCTTTATGTTTGCTGTACTCGTGTTTATTTCATGTTTTGTTGTGTCAGTGTTTATGTTAAATGTTTGTTTTTATGTTTGTCTTTTCTTTTAAGTTAAGTGTATGTTCTTAAATGTTTTTAGATATTATGAAATGTGTAATCCTTTCATTAATATCAATGCATGTAGTTCTTGTTTCAAATTTGATTTATTTTTGAAATGTGGTTAAATTTTTATGAATTTCATTAGTATTATTTAATCTTCATAGTGCTTAAATTAGATTGTAATTTGAGATTATCTACATTAGAAAATCTAGTCTTTCTAAATTTAAAAGTTGTTTATAACTTGTTGTAAATAGAACTTTTAAATTCATGTCTATTCATTTAGACTACATAAAAGTTAATATTATTATTGCAATTTAGATGTTTTCTTATTTTGTATTTCCTTGCTCAAATAATATTTATGCACTTAGAAATATTTAAAATTTTAGATTATTGATTTTGGAAAGAATTGGTCTCAATTACTCTTGAAAATTGTACAAAAAGTACAAAAAATCAAAAGGAATGCGCAAAGGTTCGCAAATATGAAAAAAGGCACAAAATCAGCCCAATATCAAAAGATGCACAAAAATGTGCCCAAATTTTTTGAAAAAGATGCGCAAAGCGCCACATGTGGTAATTCTCTTCTTTCCAAATTCTTTCAATCTCTTAATTCAAATTGATCTTATGTTCATTTATATTCTATTGACCTTTGAAATATCGAATTTTTCTTCATATCTCTTGTAATGATTTTCTATATTGGAATGTCTAAATTGAATCATGTCTTTACTAAATTCTTCTTACTTACAATGTTATATCATTTTTTAAATTTTATGAATTTCTATGATTGACCTAATATTTTTAGTTTAAAATTGCATACCTTGTGTCAATCACCATTTAGATTAAAGTTTCAAATGAATTTCATACAATTACTTACATTTCTCGTCTTTTTCTTCTTCACTTTTTGTTGTTGTCAAAAAGGGGGAGAAATCATTGTGTTTGTATGTTTTGTTTGTGTGTCTCTAGTTTATTTTTTTTTTGAAAATAAAATTTTTTGTGTTTTATGGTTCAAATTGCCTCCTTATTTTCATGTATTCATCAACTCAGGGGGAGTTTAGGAGATAGGAGATTTGTTTAAATTGAAACCATACAAATACTAATTGTTTTGCCATCATCAAAAAGGGGGAGATTGTTAAGATAGTTGCTATTTGCATGCTTTACATTTTTGCAACTTATGAAGTTTTGATGATTCCAAACATTATTGTTCAAATGTGTAGTTATCTCCTGACAATTTTGAAGAATTGTATTTGCTCTTGTGTGTACTAACATTTCAGGAAAAACGAACTCCAGATTACGATGACTTCAAATTGAATTCAACATGAGATACTCTGTAATATTTGAAGCTTGCACTTTTCTTTGAAATAAAAATTGAAAGGGAGTGATTATAACTTGAGTGAATAAAAAAATACACACACACATGAGGAGATCATATAAAATTTATATTGATCATACAGGACGATATACGTTCGTACTGGATGATCAGACAGTTATCTCCTATAGAGCATATGGAACGAATAGGAACTTGCACAAAATTTTTTTTCTAAGTCCTATTCGTCCAGGACGAAATTAATTATCGTCTAGGACGATTGGTTCTCTGTAAAATTTTCGTCCAGACGAAATTAAATTATCGTCCGTGGCGATTGGTCCTCTGGAAAATTTTCGTCTAGACAAAGTCAGGAATCGTCCAGGATGATCGGTCCTCTGTAAAAATTTCGTCTAGACGAATAAATTTTCGTCCAAACGATTAACTGACTTAGGACAGTTTTCAGCAGTTTCTAGAACCGACCTTGTAATAACCGTTCGTACTGGACGAACCAAGTTTGTACAGGACGATCATCTGTACGAAGACATTTCGTACACATATTCAAATAGGGTCATTTCAGATCATTTAAGTAAAATCGTCCAGGACGATCCACGATCGTATAGGACGATCCACTGCGTACAGAATTGAATGCTTGCAGTTTTTGGGCGGTTTTTCTTGTCTTTTGTATACATAGTCCAAATTAGACTGCCACCCAATCTTTTTGTCATTTGATCTTCGTGCCTCTTGAGAGAATAGCCAAGGAGAGAGTGGAAGAGAGCATTCAAGGGAAGATTCCTACCACTGGAGCGAGAAGGCTTCACTTGGATTTCAAAGGTAAGAGTCTCTACTTGTGAATTGGGATTACTTCACTCTTTTCCTTCTTCCTTCTAGATTCTTGTGAGAAGATCTGTCAAGGAGATCCGGTTCTCTGCCGACACTTGGAGAGTGTGAACAGCCGAAGGGTTCTCTGCCCACACTAGGAGAGTGTGAAAGGATGACAGTTCTCTGCCCACACTAGGAGAGTGTGAAAGGACGACGGTTCTCTGCCAACACTGGGGATAGTGTGAAAGGACGGACGGTTCTCTACCAACACTGGGAATTGTGTAAAAGGACGGACGGTTCTCTACCGCACCAGGGAGTGGTGAAAAGAGTGTGTTGTAAAGGCTTCTCCACCTTGCTGTGGGTGCAAAAGGAGAGTCACTATTGGTATTAGTGCAATACTCAGAGGGTGCCTTTGGGGAGTGGATGTAGGTCTGGTTATAGACTGAACCACTATAAATCTGGTGTCATTTACTTTACTGTTTTTACGTTTCCACACTTTATATTTCAGTTTTAAAAACTCTGTGGTTGAAAAACATCTTTCTACAAAATTTAAAAGAAATAATTTATTTCGGTTCAATAATTTTCTAAAGGGGACTTAAATCTTTTAAACTACCAATTCATCCCCCTCTTGGTAGCCTTGGGACATTCACTTAGGATTAACAACCTAATTACTAGACTCAACATGAGAACCCATACACGCTTTTCTTAGCGTGGTGGGGAGACAAAAAAATTTTGCCACGGTGTCCTCGTCCGAGGTCACATACCATACACGCTTTTCTTAACATGGTGGGAAAGGCCCAATTTTTTCATAGTGTTCCCCTAAACGGGGAGACGCCGGGAGTCTGTCGAAATTTCGGATAAATGTAAGATTGCATTTGGATCTGGTTTGAACTCGAAAGAATAAGAACTTGGACTCAAATGAACGGTAGACTTGTTAGATCGGACTTGAACCAAATGGACTTAAATGAACTTGAACTCAAATAAATTTGAAAATTATAAGACTTGAACTTGATTGAACTCAAGCAAAAATTGCTAATTGGACAACAGAGGACCTACTCAAACAAAATATGAATGAACTCGAATTGAACAAAAAGAAGCTTGAACTTGAAAGTGATACAAGGAAACTTGAACCATTTGGACTCAAACTCATATGAATAGAGGATTCATATTGAAGCTTCACCGGACTTGGACTTGGACTTGGACAAGATTTGTGGATTCGAACTGAGCATTAAATGAACCAAATCATACTCAAATTGATGATAAAATAAATTCGGATCATCAAATGATGAATAAATAAATGTTAAATGAGCAATCAGGCAAGTGGATGTGTCTATCTCCTTCAAGAAGAAGAATCATATATGTAATAAGCACAACAACCTTTTTGCAAATGGAGATCAAATTGAAGGGATACCAACGAATATTGAAGATCGATACACAAATAAATATGATATTCTCTTCTTCAAGTAGAAGGACTTAATATGTAATGAAGATAATGATGTGATATGTCCAAATACATTCAAGTGAGACATCGAAGTACAAGCAAGTACATCTAACTTCTGCAAGTAAAGAAGGCTATTACACTATGAGCATAATGATCTAAAGAATATGCAATGAATACTAGGTGTATTCATACAGTCAACAATAGCTTAATTTCAAGCAAATGCTACTACCTTATATAAACAAAAAGATTAAATATGCAATGAATAATGCTCTCGAAGATTGGATTTAATGTTAATCTACACAGTAGTCATGCGGGAAGGCATAATATCGTTTGTGATTAGCAATGATGAATACATTGCAAGAATAATGGGTCCCCATGTGAATGCATGTATACATTTGTATTGCAATTTACAGGTGACTATAAGAAACTAGTCATAACAAAATTCAAATTCCTTGTGCGTAGTAGTTGCAGATCTAAGGTACACATAGCATCATACACATAAACGACAACAAATGATTGATGATGGAGATCACAACCACCTAGGGGAAGAAAAATACACTGATCCCTTGTAAGCGAATGATGATTGATAAACAATAAGCTAGGCAATGAAGTGAAAATGTCTCCAGGGTTGTGGAGGACCCGTTACAAACACCACATGCTGTCCATAAGGAAAACTGGATAATACATCACAAATCAAATGTAAATATCTATGAGATTTTAGGGAAGACCAGTTGCACTCTTAGTGTATCAACCACAAGCAAAATACCAAAGGACAACGATAAGTACGAGCTCCTACAAGTCACTATGTAGGACCCATTATCCAAATCAATAAGAAGTAGTTTGAGAGAAAGAATAAAAGAACTATAATAAATACAAATGCATGTAGTCAATTCTAGAAGACTCGTATGCAAAGTAATGATCACGAACAAAAACATCATGTGAATGCATCTACAAATGTAAAAGCAAAAGATTCGTTAGTGCATTATGATCCATCTATAGAAAGAGCAATAAGTAGTGCACGACCGTCCTCCTGTACAAAGCACGAACAACACAACTCAAAAGCTACTACGCTACACCAGCGGATCTGTAACACTCGTATTAGAGGACATAAGGCGTATATAAGCTCTCAAATAAAATATTGTGTGCATTCAAAGGGTAGTTATCTATTCAATTAAAATATTTCAAAGCACCCTCGCACGTGCACTGTAGTTTGTATACACATAGGTACACAAAGGGACAAATGAAATCACAAAACTCGCATGGGCCCTGACGAGCGTATTGTAGGAACATATGTGACGTCTAGGGATATTGCGCGGGTCAATGAATTTAAACTCGATCCTCCTAATTAGGTAAATAGGAGTTGACAAGGTTTATCAAATAATCATAAAATGCCCTTAAACACCCGCATGGGCCCCGACGAGTGTGTTATTGGTACACACGTGATGTCTCGGGATACTGAGTGGGTCAATAAGTGAATTCAAGTTCGAGCCTGATCCTTCTATGCGGATCAATAGGAGTCGACAGGGTCTGAACCTTTAAACAAATACATGGTTGTGCCAACCAGTATATTTATTTAAATATATTCATATTAGGTCTTCAAGGCCTATAATTAAGAGAATTCACTAATAAAGAGCATGAACCCTACGAGACCCGATCCTCTATCGGTAAGTTGATAGGGTCGACAAGGTTCAAGCTTTAAAAGGAAATAATCCCAAACACCCTGATGATGGCCTTATTGAATGAAGATCTAAACCGGAGGGGTTCACAAATACTTTCAAATACCTCCCAAAAGTTCATTCCAAATCATCCAAAATTCCAAAATGCCCAAAATCTAAAATGTTTAAAACTGAAATTCAACTATCAATCACTTAAAGCAAAATCCATCCGCCCTTCGGAGCAGTTTATCGGGGTGGACAAATTAAAATTTACTTTAGCTCACATAGAGCTAATGCCTAGTCAAAAATATCACTAGGATCCATTCTCAAATAATATCCTGCCAGTAATGATGTGGTACGTGTCCTCCAAATGGCACACGAAATACCGGTTATATTTAGAGCCAATATGTTCCTTATTGGCATAAAGTCTTTGAGATATGAATCAATAGGATATGATTGATAGAGCATAAAGCCCTCTGTTAGCTAAGATGGATTTAAATTTATCCCCTTAGGAAAATACCCACCAAAGGTCTACAAGGTCTCCTTGGACGAAGCAACCCATGGCTGCTAATAAGGATCCTTCTATCAGGCTGGATATACTACCTCCTCTGACAAAGTAGACTAGGGACCATGATGGCCTGGGATGACGGAACCATGGGATCTTGATCGAGTCCATCATCCATTCCCCCACCATCTTCTTTAAGTGCAAGATGGTGCAACCTTCAATTTTAATATCAAATCTACAAATCTTCCAATCCTCCAAATTCCCAAATTCTCCAAAATCTCAAGCCTAATGTCGCTACTATATGCCAGATAACATGTATCTCTACGTATCTGATTGATGACTAGCCTTAATCAAAAGTTATCTCTCATTATCGTGAGGGGTAATTAACTATAGGGGCTTACGCCTATAGAAAACCATAACTCAGATCATAAAGTCCTCATAAAATGAGGGCAAAATCTCTAGGTAATGTATTATCTACAAACCTAACTGCCTTCCAAAATTTACCCAAGAACTTATTCCGTTAAAACTCCCTCGTCGAATAAAAAGAAACAGCGGGCGGAGGCCGGGGCTGAATTTTCGGAGCCCACAGATACGAATATTCCAGGATAATAATTTTTTATCTTGTTGAGCCAATAGCTCTTGAGCAGAAAAAGAATAAAATCAAATGAAGTAAACAAATATAGCATTAATTATTTATGCGACTGCTTGTGGATGTCGCTCATGGTATCTATCTTAGAATATTGAACCGTGTTAGTACGTCGCCTTGCTCATGGTTTCATTATCGGGCAAAATTATTATGTCCGGTGTTCTGATTCATTTGGACACCAATCTAGATGAACCACACCACAACCATGCATCGGGCCCCAATGTATTTGGGTGTTGTGGCACGTATGGATTAGATGTCCGGACATTAGGTGACCAGACGTAATAATTTACCTCATTATCATGGTCACTCACAATAGCATGTAGCATTCATGTGGATTACCTGTCATCTCAATCGTGATCTCTGAATGTAGAAGTTAATATGTCGTTCACAGTAACAACATGTCTTTCTCATAGGCTTTGTTTACAATTGTTACAGGCTAGAATATACGCGGTGATAGAGTTAGAATACTACGTCTTAGTGTTGCACGAATATCCAGCTCACACACACAGAAAACACAAAATTTTTTATGTGGAAAGCCCTGAAAAAGGGAGAACTACTGGGCCTAGCCCAGTTAAAAATGATTCCACTAGAATTTGAGTTGGTTATAATGGACTGATTCGCCTCTGAGGGCGATCAGATTACAAGTAATGATGATACGATAGGAATCCGTGTGTCAGGTGATGATCTAATAGAGTTTCGGGCCTCATATGATGGTCTGAAAAGATGAAGGCCTCTCGCAGTGTTCCGGCAAAGGTGAGGGCCTCTAGCGGTGGTCTGGCAAAGATAAGGGCATTTAACGGTGGTCCGAAAAATGTGAGGGCCTCTGGCAGTGATCCGGTGAAGGTGAGGGCCTCCGGCGAAGATGAGGGCCTCAGATGGTGGTCCGACGATGGTCCAATGGTGGTCCGGCGAAGATGAGGGCCTCTAGCGGTGGTTCGGCGAATGTGAGGGCCTTCGACAGTGATCCGGCGAAGGTGAGGGACTCAGGTGGTGGTCCAGTGAAGGTGAGGGCCGCCGATGGTGGTCCAACGAAGGTGATGGCCTCCGGCGATGGTCTAGCGAAGGTGAAGGCCTTAGGTGGTGTTCCGGCGAAGCTCCGACGGTGGTCCGGAGAGACTCCGGCGGTGGAGCGGCAGTGGTCTGGCAAGATTCTGGTGGTGGACCGACAATCGTCCATTGAAACTCCGGCGGTGGTCAAGGAGGAGCTTCTTCCTTCTCTTCCTTCTCTCTTCTCTTGTTCTCTTCTTCTCTCTCTTACTTGGGGTTTCTTTTCAAGCGAAACGAGGAGTCTATTTATAGATTTTTGGAGTGGCTTGGCCCATAAATAGGTGAGAGATAAAGGGTAAATGGAGAGTGTTTGGATGGACGGCTGATATTGAATCCCTTGATTATAGACCGTTCGTAAAGCATTTGGAGGCCTTAATGATTTTGGAATTTAGTGTTCTTGGGCTTATTGGATTTGCCTCATCGAGCCTCTCTATTCGACTATAAGCTCATCATATTTGGAAACCGTTTAGTAACTCAAAAAGTGGTACGAAGCTTCCAACAGTGCTTTGGGTCCTTGATTTGGGCTCGAATTGAGTCGAATTTGGTCTCGTCGAGTTCGTATTTCTGAGATGCTCATTTTGACTGTAAGTTTGCTGAAATCGAAGTTCAGGTGATCCCAAATTTAATTTTTGAAATTTTTGGCTTGATTTTGCCTCGAGATTCGTGCCTGATCAAGATAATTTTTTGACGAAATATCAATTGCCACCCTATTTTTGGACGTCGAAGCTCCAGAAGTCAAAAAATACTTGTTCCGACCTTTTGCATTGGCTGAATTGTAAAAAAATATGTTTAACAAATTAAAATATTGCTCAAACTCAAGCATAGAGGTCCATTCAGCTTAGAAAGTGTCAAAATTGAGTCTAGAATGTCAAAAAACATGTCCGAGGACTCCAAAAATGTCAAATTTGGACTGTATGGGCCAAAAATCAGGCTCGAACATGGCTGGGTGATCGTACTACCCTGCCAGCCGGCCGGTCACCGGCTGACGCCGCCAGTGGCAGTTCGCGCGGGTAGAAGGGTGCCCACTGGGCGCGCCGTTTGGGTGTAGCCGGCAACTGCCGGGTGCAGTTTTTTTCTTTTTTAAAAAATTATTATTGTTATTTTTTTATTAGCCGACATGTGCAGTTTTTCAAAACTACCTGAGTGGTCGGGCGATTTTGAAAAATAGCCTATTATTTTTTCACTGTCATTAGCCTTTTTTTTTGAGAGAGTATGAGAGAGGTAGTTCTTTTTTTTGTTAATAACTTCCCTAACTCCCCCTTATACCTATAAATACCTCCCCTGGGTATGAAAATACACACCTCAACTCCCTCTATTCTTATAATTGAGGCTTTCCCTTGGTCCTCCAAGTCCCCTCTCTTTGCAAGGAAGTCCGAAGATACCCCCTCTATCTCCCTCTATTCTTATAATTGAGGCTTTCCCTTGGTCCTCCAAGGCCCCTCTCTTTGCAAGGAAGTCCAGAGATCCCCCATATTTCCCCCAACACCCTTAGGAGAAATGTCAGGCGATCGCCTTCCACCGAGAGATCCTGCGATCTGGGGAGACCCTATCGCACCATATGACTACGAGCGAAGGCCAAATAAAGAAGAGAGGGTAGATGAGATAGTGTCGACTATTAAAAGTGACTTCCTTATTCTTTTCTACAAGAATTTCTACTTCCCGAATGATGTGAAGATGATTGTCCCAAAGAGATTTGATCAGGCTAGCCCTCCTCCTCTCGGGTACTTGATGTTTCTAAGACCCACTTGCAAGCGGGGTTATGCTTTCCACCTCCTATCGAGTTGATCGAAGTTTTACAACGACGTGGGATAAACCTATCTCAATTTTCATTCAGAGCGATGTCGGTGACTGTGGGTTTGATTGCTCTTTTTAGGGATCGAGGAGCTACTCTGATGCCTAAGCACCTTTCACGAATGGGTCGATTTACTAGTGACATGCATGGGCGTGTAACCTTCAGATCCAAATGGTTAAATATCCATTCCCATTATCCTTCAAAGAACTGGGCCAATTCATTTTTCTTTGTGAAAAATGATTGGATCCTAATAGAGAAGTGAGGGAAGATGAAGGATCTGCCATCCCCTCTACATGTCGGAGAAGAAGACATAATGAGGATCCTGAAGGTTCCTGACATTGAACATCTTCTACTCGAGGTTTGTCACATGAGTATATACACCAAAGAAAAGTTCTTATTCAAGGTTGGGCTGTCATTCCATGCTAGAAGGTCTGATGCAAGAATGTTGAAGCCGACTTCCAAGGTTCCCGAGCCTCCCTCCCCAGCTTCAAAGGTGGCTCCTAAAAAACCGTCAAGAGGTGAAGACCCCCAGATTTTGAAGAAGATAGTTTGGAGGAGATTGCGACCAATACTAATAAAGCTTTACCTGACTCTTCCCCAGCCAAGTTCCACATCCCTGAGGATGTCTTGAACCATCAATGTATCGAACGTCGCAAAATTGGCGATGTGGTTTGTAATATCTTCCAAATACTTTTTCTCTTTTTCTTCTTGGGTAGAATTTAACACATTATTTTTTATTTCAGTTTTCGCACCTTGGAATTGAGCTCGCTGATGCTTTAAATGTATGGAATACTGAATTTATGAAGATAAAATATCTTCAAGGAGAATTCAAGTGGAAGTATGATCGGAAGACTAAGGAGGCAAATGTGCTTGAAGAGGAGTTGAGCGAGTGCAGGACTGAGTTGGCCAATACAATTCACTCCATATCTCTTTAAAATCGGTAGGCAGATCGGCATCAAATTGATCTGGCAGAGGCTCAAGCAACAATCACCCAACTTTTGAAGGATCAAAAGGCCTCCAAAGAGAAGATAGCGTCACTTGAGGCAAAGGATAAGAGGTCCCAAACTCTTATAGCTGAGAAGGAGGCCGCTTTGTCAGGATCAGAACCTTCAAGAGTCATTAAATATTTCAAGAAATCCATAGCTTTCAAGACTATCATTTAGGATCACGTTCAGGAGGCTCGAGACCATATCTATGATATAGAAGTGAAGGCCTTGGAGCGGTAGTGTACTGATGATGGATTTATCCTAGGCCTTTTGAAGGAGCTTCGCCTGATGCAGTGGAAGATCGGAGTTCAAGATGAAGGTGAGACCCCTTGCCAGACTTCAGATGACTTCCCTTCAGGTTCTGATGGCGACAAGGTAGAGAATGAGCTGCAGAAAGTCCTTGATCTTGATGTGGATGATGAGATTGTAGATATTGAGTAATATTTTTATTTTCTATTGTTTGTACTATTTTTCTCTTTCTTAGCTATTATGATGTATCAGATGTTTATATTTATATATGTAATCTTTCGTGATTTAATAAAAAAATGTTGATATGAATATTTTAGTGCCTTTATTCAATTTAGTGAATTATGTTTTTGCTTGTTTAAGATATTTGATTTATCTGAGGCTCTTAGTAAATGTGTTTTAACCTGTGTAAAAGATATTAGAAGAATCCACTAAGGGTGTGTGATCTATCTAAGGCTATTTGCCAAAGTTTTCTCGATGGCGTTAATCTGTTTGGAAGATGTTGAAAGAATCCACCAAGGACGTGCGACCTATTCGAGGTTGTTTGCTCGAGATTTCTCCATGGCGTTAACCTGTATGGAACATATCAGATTAAATCCCCTTGGGATTGATCATCCAGTGATTGAGGTGTAACAGAGAGTGCATATGCCTCAAATCAAGGATAATAATTAAGTGACACCCACCTAGGGTGTTTGACCTATCCGAGGTTATTGATTAAAGCATTATCTAATGCTTTTTAACCTATATGGAATAGGTTAAATCGAATCCCTCTGGAATTGATCATCTAGTGATTGAGTTATAAAAATGATTGTGTTGCTCGAATCAAGGATCTCAAGATTGAAGTTCACATCTTGTGTGAGTCTATTAATACGATTTTACTTGAAGAAGATAATAATATATTTCAACAAAGAAACATAGTCACACTGTGTTAAACAAAGACATAGCTCCCTAAGATAACTTAGGGATGAAAAAACTACAAACACTACAAACAACATCATTTAGAACTGAAGACATACAACACTGAAGGTACACAATATTAAAGACATATAATACTTAAAACGAGTAGCACTACTGTGCTTTACTGATAGTACTTTCGAAGATTGTCAACATTCCAGATCCGAAGAAGTATTTTTCCCTCAGCATCCTTCAATTTGAAAGTCTCAGGCTTCACCACAGCTGCTACTAAATATGGACCTTTTTAGAGGGAGGGTGAGTTTATTGCATTGGGGGCCTTTTCCTACTACCTTGATGCTACGCAGAACTAGATCTCCAATCGATATATGCCCTGATTTCATCCTTCGATTATAGTGACGGGTAACTCTCTGATGATATGCAGCAACTTTAAGCATTGTTTTATCTCTTGCTTCTAGAAGGAGGTCTAAGCTATATTTGAGTTTTTCTTCATTGCCGTCGAATCAAAAGTTTGAACCCTATAACTTGGGACTCCAATGTCAACGGGAAGAACAACTTCTGTGCTAAAGCAGAGATTATATGGGATTTCTCCTGTTGGAGTTCTTGCAATGGTACAATAGGCCCAGAGGATATGTGGGAGCTCATCAACCCACTGCCCCCCCAGCCTTCTCCAGTCGTGTCTTCAATCCCTTCAGAATAGTCCGATTAGTGTCCTCCATTTATTTGTTAGTTTGAGGATGGGCTACAGCCGTGCGTACTAGTTGAATATGGAGATCTTGGCAAAATATGGTGAAGTCCTTTTTAATGAATTGCGTTTCGTTATCGGTGATAACTTTCGCAGGAATGCTAAAACGACATATTATGTTCTTCTATAGAAACTATTTAGCATTTGCTTCTATGATTTTTGTTAGAGGTTCTACTTCTATCCACTTTTTGAAATAGTCTACAACCAAGATAATGAACTTCCGTTAACCCGTGGCTATAAGAAAGGGTTCTACTAAGTAAATCCCCCATTGGGCGAAGGGCTAGGGACTTTGTAATGTTGAGATCTCTATGGTAGGTAGGTGGGTGAGGTTGGCATGTAACTGATAACTGCTATATTTTTGCATGAGCTCTAGCGCGCCCTGCTTCATCTTTGGCCAATAAAACCCCTGTCTCAGAACTTTTTGGGCTAGCGCCCTTCCGCCCAAATGTTCCCCGCAAATGCCTGAATATACTTCTCGGAGTGCATAGTTCGCCTCTAAGGAGGAATACATTTGAGGTATGGCCCTATGAATGATCATTTGTATAACTCTCCATTAATAATGGTGAAGTTTGCTGCCTGCCACTGAAGTCGTACTGCTACTGTCGGGTCTTCAGGAAGAACACCCTCTTATAGGAATGTGATAATGGGGTCGATCCAAGAAGCTTCTTTTGATTCATCTATTGATTGAATCACCCATGAGCCTTGAATGCTTGGAAAGTATATCTCTTTAATATATTTTTTTCTAAAAATATCTCCTGTCGTAGAAGTGGCTAGCTTGGAGAGAGAGTTTGCCCTTACGTTCTGCTCCCGAAGGATATGGATGATATGATGCTTCATTATTTGGGCCAACAAGAATTTAACTATCTGGTAATATTGAGCCAACAATGGATGGTGGGCATCGAATTCTCCCTCCACCTAAGAGGCGACTAGTTAGGAATCGTTGTGAACCACCAAGTCCTGTACTTCGCAATCAATTGTTAGCCTCAATCTGACGATCAAAGCCTCATATTCAGTGACATTATTTATTGCTGGGAACTTCAATCTAATCCCATATTCGATTGTAGCTTTTTGTGGGGATATTAATAAGATCCCAGTGCCGGCAACAGAACTCCTAAAAGCTCCATCAATATATAAAGTCCAGCATAAGGAGGAAGGTGATGCATCTAGCGATTCATTAGAGGTATGTTTAGTACATTCGACTATAAAATCTGTAAGCACTTGTGATTTGATGTAGGGTCTAGGTAGAAACTGTATATCAAATTCTCTAAGCTCCATTGACCATTTGATCAATCTTACAAATGCCTCAGGCTTTTGAAGAATACTTTTTCAATGGTAGGTTTGTATAGACCCTGATCGTGTGTGCTTGGAAATAAAGGCGTAACTTTCTAACTGAGAAGACTAACACCAAGGCTATTTTATCTACTAATGAATAGCGTGTCTCAGTTTCTGAAAGTTCCTTGCTAATATAATAGGCTGGGTGTTGAAAAATATCATCTACCTAGACCAAGACCGAGCTTATAGCTTGAGAGGAGACAGTCATATACATATACAAAATTTCTCTTGAAACTAGCTTCGAGAGTAGTGGTGGTGAGGCTAGATAAGCCCGAAGTGGCTCGAAAGCCTCTTGGCATTCGTTAGTCCACTGAAATTCTGAGCTACGAGTACCTCTGAGAACCTTGAAGAAGGGCAGATATTTATCTCCTGAGCGAGCCAGGAAATGAGAAAGTGCCATAATTCTTCCATCTAACCTCTAGACTTCTTTGATATTTCTCGGGGGTAGCATGTCCCTTAGGTCATTGATCTTCTCAGGGTTAACCTCAATCCCTCGGTGGGTAACCATAAACATCAGAAATTTTCCTGAGGTCACTCCAAATGCACATTTGAAGAGGTTGAGGTGCATGTTATAAGATCGAAGGAGGCAGAAGCATTGTTCTAAGTCAGAGATATGCTGAGATTTTTTGAGGCTTTTAACTAGCATATCATCCACATATACTTCCATAGTGCGCCTGATAAGGTTCTTAAAAATCTTATTCATAAGGCATTGGTATGTTTCCCCCACATTCTTGAGTCTGAATGGCATTACTAAATAATAGTACAACCCCTTATCTATTTGAAAAGTTGTTGCCTCTTCATCAGTAGGATTCATTTGTATTTGATTGTATATGGAGTAAGCATCCTAGAAGCTCAGCATCTGATGTCTGGAGGTGGCATCAACCAACTAGTCGATATGAGGAAGTGGAAAACTATCCTTGGGGAAGGCTTTATTGAGATTGGTATAGTCTACAAACATTCTCCAAGCTCCATTTGTCTTTCGAACCATAACAACGTTTGCCAACCAAACGGGATAGTGTACTTCCCTTATGAATCTTGTATTTAAAAGCTTATCAACCTCTTGCTTAATTGGTAGTTATTGATCTGATATAAAGTTTCGCTTCTTTTGGATCACCGGCTTGTATGCTGGGTTTATCTTGAGGGAGTGCATGATTACTTCAGGGCTGATTCCAAGCATATTAGTCGAACTCCATGTGAATACATCTTGGTTTGTATTTAGAAAGTTTATATACTCCTCTTCATCTGAGAGAAGTGATCCGATTTGTACTATTCATGAAGGGTGCTCATCTGATAGAGAGACACAAGCAAGATCTTCTAAAGGGAAGGCCCTTTGAGGGATATCTTCATTCCAGAGATCAAAGTCCTCGAAGCTTAGAGTGACTAATGAGTGTAGTTGAGCCAGCCTAAGATAGCAGGATTGTGCTACTTGTTGATCTCCACGTACTATTCCAATCCCTACTAGGGTGGGAAACTTCAGCTTTAAATGGGGAATTGAAGCAATAGCCCCAAAGATTGTTTGGAGTGGCCTTCCAAAGATCGCATTGTAGGCGGATTTTAAGTTCACTATAATGAATTGGATAGAATGCTCAACTTGTCGGAAGAATTCTCCAAGTATGACCGGGAGACTAATGATTCCTTCTACCCGTACAGGTCGATTGTCAAACCCGTATAATGGGCCGGTGGCAGGTTGGAGTTTCTCACTTGGTAGACCCATGTTAAGGAAAGTGGAGTAGAATAGGACATCTACCGAGCTCCCATTATCTACCAAGATTCTTTTAACATTATAGCACGGGTCGCCAATTCCCATGCTAATCACCAGTGGATCTTGATGAGGGGTCTTTATCCCTTTTAGATTGGACTCCTTGAAGGTGATGGATTCACTACAGGAAAACCCGCTATTATCGGCGGATTATATCCGCCAGTAACATGTGAAATCCGACGGAAATCTGGGTTTCTGGCGCACTTTCCAGCGGAATGTCGTGCGCCGGATTGGTTCGCATCGTAAAAGGACTTCTGGTGTAAAATAATTCGTCAGAATTCCAAAAAAAAAAATCAATGTGTAATGCGGACCTGCCTTCCCGCCTGCCGCGTGAACCGCCCGACCCCCTGCCGAGTGAACCGACCCGCCCCTGGCTGCCGCGTGAACTTCGGACCAGGCGCCCCCCCCACCCCCCCCCTTCGGCGGAATTCGAACCGCGCCCACTTCTTCTCCCACGCGCGCTGCTGCCAACTACTGAAAGTTCGTTCGAGATGTTAAGCCCTAGGAACTTAGTCCCAAGCTAACCAAGAGGGGGGGTGAATTGGTATTTTAAAAATTCTTAAGACAAAGAAATAAATTCACAAACCAAATCACACCACCAAACCAAATGCGGAATTTAAAAGTGCGGAAGCAAAAATAAGAACACAAGATTTATAGTGGTTCGGTCGACTCGACCTACGTCCACTCCTTGGAGGCACCCTCCAAGTATTGCACTACAAAACGTGACTCTCCTTTAGCCCCCACAGCTAGGCGGAGAAGCCCTCACAAGAAACTCCTTTTTGCCACCCCGGCAAGGCAGAGAACCTACCTCCTTTTGCTTCCTCCTGAAGCTGGCAGAGAACCACAACCAAAAGAAATACTCCTTACCTCTACCGACCTTTCCACGGACGAGAAACTCCAGACGAAAGACAAGCAGAGCGATCCTTGAGCAACCCTTGTGAATCCCCTCACAAGCTCCCCCTCACAAGATCCTCTCTCTCTCCCTCTCTCTCTTTCTCTCCTCAAGGTCTTCTCAGGTCAAGGCAGCAGCCAAAGGTCTCTTCAAAACGTTGAAGAAGAGCTCTTTAAATAGAAGAGCTCAAGAGGAGCTCATTAATTGCAAGTAGCCGACTTTATCGTCCCGGCCGATATGGACATCGGCCTGGCCGATTAGTACAAATCAAGGAAGATCGGCCAGAGCACAGCCCTGGGAACAGTCCTGGACGATTGAAATTTGGCTTGATCGTCCAGGCCGATCACACGATCGTCCTGGCCGATTAGTTCAAATCAGAGGTAAATCGTCCTGAGCACAACCTTGGGAACAGTCCTGGCCGATTGAAATTTGGCTTGATCGTCCAGGCCGATCTCACGAGCGTCCTGGACGATATGATCGTATCAATCATCCTTAATTACTCCCTTGATTTCCTGATCAATTAAGGCATAATTTGGTAATTTCGTCCTGGCCGATCCTGGAATCGTCCTGGACGATAATTTAAAATTTACTATGCCTAAACTGTCTAAGGCGGCTATCTCTTTCTATTTTGAGCTTATCGTTCTGGCCGATACACGTATCGTCCAGGCCGATATGTTAATGTCGGCTGCCTTAATTAAGAATCCTTAATTAGACTCTCTGTTTTAAGCTGATCGTCCCGGATGATATAAATATTGGCCGGGCTGATGTGGGAAAAAAATAGAATTTCTAAGCCTCTCAAGTGTGTGTGTGAAGGGTTACTTAGCATCAGTCTTTTTTATTATTACAAGTAGACTCAAAAGGTGAAAAATAAAATTACAGACTGACTCAACCCTAAACCTACGCGATCCTGGACTTGGCTTCCTCTTGATCGTCCGATCTTCGATTCCTGAAAAGTTAGAAGCAACAAGTAGTCCAAGAGAGATAGTATTTGTCAATCATCAAAACATAAGCTATGAAAAAGTAGATTTGCAACAATCTCCCCCTTTTTGATGATGGCAAACACAAGTAGGAAAAATTTATTAAAACACCGCAAGGTTACAAAATCCAAGACCAAACAGTTTATTCCTACACCCTACTCCCCCTTTTGTCATCACAAAAAGAGGGTCTAGAAACACAAGAAAAAGACTATCAAGCACATAAAAAAAAGACATGAAACAAACAACACAAAATACAGACTAAAATAATGAGGGATCCAGATCATCAGATGGAGGTGGTGGAGGTGGCTGCTGAAAGTAGGTGGCAAGTGTGGTGAACTGAGCATTGAACCAGGAGATGTCCTGGTCATGCTGCTGCTGCTGCTGAGTAACGAAACTGTCAAATCGGGCTAAATCCTTAGCGCGGTGTTGCTCGTAGCGGGTAATGTCCTCTGAGTGTTGCTGCTCCTGAGCAACAACGTAGGCGTCAAACCGAGTCTCCCAACGATCAAATCTCTCAATCAACTTATCAAAGGGTGAGTGCTGATGGAGAGGGACAGGTTCCGGAATGGGAGCGGGAGCGGGAGCCTCCTCCTCTCTAGCCCCCCGATTTTCCCCATCTCCTGGGTGAAGACGAGTACTATGAAGTGCAGTGAAGGAATTATTTGAGTAGTAGGTAGGGTGAAGGTCAGGATGATTAGGGTATTGGAGATTGTATTTGGTTTCAAGGACATAGGCAATGATGTGTCCTAAGGCTAGATTGGGCTTTCTCTTATGGCCTGGGTCGCGAATTGTAGTTAGGTGATCGATGTAGCGAAAGAGTAGATTAGCAGCATTGAATTCTCTTTGAGCCATAATGTAGAAAGTAGTGAGGGACAGTAGAGGGGTGATGTGAATCCGGTCCCCGGCTTTTGGGATTATGGATGTGCGAAGGACATGTTGGATTGTCCTAGCATCTTTGACCAAAGAGCTAGTCTCTCCAACATGGAAATGTGTATTGGTCTGACGAAGGAAGTGATTCGCCGTAGACCAGTCAAAATCAGGATCAGTGGCTATTTGGTGCAGCTTATCCCCAGTGGTGGATAGCTGTAGAAGATCAACACAGTCCTGATATGTGATTTCGACAGGGCGTCGATTCACATAGGAGGTCATGACTGTGAAGGTGTGGTTAATGCATAGGTTAGCAAAAAATTCAGCGAGAAGTTCGGAAGAGAAAGGGAAGGCGAGAGTGAGTATAAAACAAAGAGAGGTATGGGCAAAAAGGTCCATTACCGGGTATGAGAGATATGCTGGATTGATTATCCGGGACAGGGTGATGCCACTTTCCTTGTAGCGATGATAGGCAGCCTGATCTTCTGCCTCCCTGAATCGAGGGTCTAGAGTCGCCCTCGAAGAACTCCCGGATGCCTGACGAATACGTTTCCCACCAGCCATTTGAGAGAGGTAGCAAGAAAACACAAAAGAGTTGAAGGAAGAGGGTGAAAAAAAAATGGCTGGAATTGGCCTGAATTTAAAGAAACGGCCCTATCGTCCTGGCCGATCGCAGCATCGTCCAGGCCGATAGGGTACAATAATTGCGTACAGGCCGATTGGTCAAAAAGGCGGTCCGATCGGCCGGGCCGATCAGATATCGGCCAGGCCGAATAGACACAGGCGATCGGCCTGAGGTGTCAGGCCGAACGACCGTTGAAAAAGCAGATCGTCCGGGCCGATTAGGTGTATCGTCCGGGACGATGCACAATAATTGATCGTACCGGCCGAAGTTAAAACGTTTAAAATGCTTGCCACGTGTATCGTCCAGGACGAACAGTGGATCGGCCCGGCCGATTATCCAATAATGGATCGTCCGGGGCCGAATTTAAAGATCAAAACGTGCTGACACGTGGATCATCCAGGACGATCCAGTGTATCGGCCAGAACGATGCACATAAAATGCATCGGCCAGACGAAATATACTATCGGCCAGGACTATCACCAGAGTTCGATCAAATCGTCCAGGACGATATAGAATCGTCCGGGACGAGGAGTTATAGCAAGCACAGAAATAGGTCAGCAGATGGTTTTTGAACAGAATTTGTCATATCGGCCAGGACGATACAGGTATCTGCCAGGACGATGTGACTAGAAATTGAAATCAAGAGGTGAAGGCTGATGATCAAGACTCTCAAAAATAAAACAAAAGAAAAGCAGTCAAAACACAAAAAAATAAAAAAAAAAGGAACACAAGGAAAAATCAAAAATGAATATTTTTTGGATTTTAATTTTTCTAAATTTTTTGTATTTATGGAGGCATCATATGAGAATTCTTTTTCAAAAAGTTAAACTTTTAGAGTTCCAAGAGATCAGAAAGTTTAACAAATCTCAATTAGAAGAAGGTAGAACATCCGATTCTATTAACCCTAGATCGGACATCCTTGAGGGTACAAAATTCTTTTGGAAAACAAAAAATCCAGCTTAGAATAACTAATAGGGATAATAAGATCCATTCAAAGCTTGTTTACAAAGAAAATATCTCATATTTAATAAACCAAAGTAGTTTTTCTCAATCATGGAAATTAAAATTAAGTCTTTGAAAACATCACATAATTAATGAATTATCTAAGTTTTAAGAGTTTTATCAAAGAGAGAATAGCTTGCATTTAGTGGGCTCATTTTATGCCTCTTGTCATTTGATTTGCTCTTTTGAGCATCTTTTGATTCTTTGATACACTTTTGTGTATATAGCATTCTTTTCAATTTTGGCTTCATTGGCCTCTTTCCTTTTTAACTTTTGCAAGCTAGAAATTCTTTAATATACCCTTAAAAAAAAAAAAACTTAGTTGTGAGTATATCCTCCAAATATTAGAGAATAGGGGCTCTCTCTCTAACATAGGGAAGAACAATCCACAACACTAAATCAAAAATATGTGATAAATGCAATGGCAAGATTTCAAAAGCTTGAATGATAATTAAAAACTTTGGCTATTATACATAAGATAAATTAATGTAGCAAGATAAGAAAAAGATCTTAATTAACAAGCCATTGGTTAAACCGAGTTTAGACTTTTGTTTTAGAGAAGAAAAATCATACCACTAAATAAAGTCTGAAGGAGGGAAAACATCAACAGAAAACTCCCTTTAACCAATTTTGAAAAGCTAAATCACTGTCTCCAAAAACTCCAAAATCTAAAAGCTTGAAAGGATTAATCATATGGAAGGCCAAAATTAAAGAGCAGCGAGTAAACAAAACAAAACAAAACAAAACAAAACAAATGAAAAATAAAGCAAACTAAAATTAATACAAAGTGAGCACACAAACTAGAAGAAAAGTAAAAAAGACACACAAAACTAATGTTTCAAGCAAGTGATAAAGCAGCGAGTTTAAGCAATTTTTTGAGCTGCAAGCCTCCTTATGTCCAGTTATCCTATGCTCCCATGAGGACTTTGGTGAGAGCACACCTGCAAAACTCAACAACAGTCAGATTTAGGAACCCAAATAGGTTTGGGATCCTTCTTAGAAAAAGTAGAATGTAATGCAGGTAAGGTATGCTGTGAATCATGCATTTTAGGTCTCCACACCCAATGAGTACTACGATGAACGGTGCAAGTGTGTGAGATGTGTCCTAGCATGCCACATGAGAAACATCTAATTCCAGGAAAGGGATTTCTTAGATGATTTGAGTTATAATGCCTCTTCCTAGGTTTTGGCTTAAGATCAATAGTGGAAGTCATCCGATCATTTTGAATCCTCAAATTTGTTCTCTTTAAGGCATCAATCTCAATCCTCAAATTTTTCTCAAGATCTTTAGATTTCTTAAGATCAAAACTAAGTGAGGTGTGTGAAACTTTTAATGCATTATGTTCATCAATTAATTCCAAATGTTTTTTGTTCAACTCATCAAATTCATCAAGAAGAGCCATGTGATTTGAATCAATCGTTGCATGGTCTTTGAGAAACACTTCATGCTCTTTTTGTAGATTCAAATGTTCTAATTTTAGGCTAGCATGAGTTTTCTTAAGTTTTTTGTATGATGCATGAATTTTTTCACAAATTTCAAACAATTCATCATAGGTTGGTTTACATACCTCTTCTTCATCACTTTGATTTTCTCCCATGAAACACAAATTCGTAGTCTCTTCCTCTGGTTCAGTCTCAGAGGAATCAGTACCAGATTCTGCCCAAAATCCTCTTTGGATTTTCTTCTTGTCCTTCCTTGACTTGGCTTTCTCCTCACCTTTTTCCTTTTCTTTGCTTGATTGATCTTGAAGTGTAGGGCAATCGGCTCTCACATGTCCAGGTTTCCTGCATTCAAAACAAACAACATCAGAAGATCCTTTAACATATTTGTGATCCTTACCTTTCCTCCAATTTTGATGATGCCTATGTTTCTTCCTTAGAAAGCTTTTGAATTGCCTTGTGATGAAGGCAACATCATCGCTCTCAGACCCGGAAGATTCAGAATCCGATTTATGCGCCTTCAGAGCGATTGTTTTCTCCTTTTTCTTCTCACCTGCATCAAGATTTCTTTGATTCACACCTTGCTCGTAAGCAATGAGTGAGCCAAGTAAGTTATCAATGAAATAAGTATTCAAATCTTTTGATTCAGTGATTGTAGTTATTTTTGCATCATAAGACGAAGGCAAGCATCTCAAAATCTTGTTAACTTTTTCATAATTTGAAAGCTCTTTTCCTAGTGCATGCAATGAAGTAACAATCTGAGTAAACCTAGTATACATGACAGAAATCGATTCATGAGGTTTCATACGAAAAAGTTCGTAGTCATGCAAGAGAAAGTTCAAACGGGTTTGCTTAACTTCATTAGTACCTTCATAGGTGATGCATAATTTATCCCAAATCTCTTTACCAGTTTTGCAAGTTGAAACATGCATGTAATCTTCAGATTTCAAAGCACAGAAAAAACAGTTCAAACATTTTGCATTTAACTGAGCCAAATTACGTTCATCGAAAGTCCATTCAGTAAAAGCAACTTCAGTTTTAATACCATTAATTTCACGAGAAGGTGGAGAATAACCTTCTTGAATAAGCATCCACATGCGATAATCAGTAGATTGTAAAAATGTTGACATGCGGGTTTTCCAAAAATCAAAAGGTAAGTTGTCAAATAGAGGAGGTCGTGTAATCGAATAACCTTCAGTAGTGTTTCTATTTCCTATGTTAGCCATGGATAAAATTCAAAAAGTTTTCAAACTTAATTTTTTGAATCCCGCTCTAATACCACTTGAAAGTTCGTTCGGGATGTTAAGCCCTAGGAACTTAGTCCCAAGCTAACCAAGAGGGGGGGTGAATTGGTATTTTAAAAATTCTTAAGACAAAGAAATAAATTCACAAACCAAATCACACCACCAAACCAAATGCGGAATTTAAAAGTGCGGAAGCAAAAATAAGAACACAAGATTTATAGTGGTTCGGTCGACTCGACCTACGTCCACTCCTTGGAGGCACCCTCCAAGTATTGCACTACAAAACGTGACTCTCCTTTAGCCCCCACAGCTAGGCGGAGAAGCCCTCACAAGAAACTCCTTTTTTCCACCCCGGCAAGGCAGAGAACCTACCTCCTTTTGCTTCCTCCTGAAGCTGGCAGAGAACCACAACCAAAAGCAATACTCCTTACCTCTACCGACCTTTCCACGGACGAGAAACTCCAGACGAAAGACAAGCAGAGCGATCCTTGAGCAACCCTTGTGAATCCCCTCACAAGCTCCCCCTCACAAGATCCTCTCTCTCTCCCTCTCTCTCTTTCTCTCCTCAAGGTCTTCTCAGGTCAAGGCAGCAGCCAAAGGTCTCTTCAAAACGTTGAAGAAGAGCTCTTTAAATAGAAGAGCTCAAGAGGAGCTCATTAATTGCAAGTAGCCGACTTTATCGTCCCGGCCGATATGGACATCGGCCTGGCCGATTAGTACAAATCAAGGAAGATCGGCCAGAGCACAGCCCTGGGAACAGTCCTGGACGATTGAAATTTGGCTTGATCGTCCAGGCCGATCACACGATCGTCCTGGCCGATTAGTTCAAATCAGAGGTAAATCGTCCTGAGCACAGCCCTGGGAACAGTCCTGGCCGATTGAAATTTGGCTTGATCGTCCAGGCCGATCTCACGAGCGTCCTGGACGATATGATCGTATCAATCATCCTTAATTACTCCCTTGATTTCCTGATCAATTAAGGCATAATTTGGTAATTTCGTCCTGGCCGATCCTGGAATCGTATTGGACGATAATTTAAAATTCAGTATGCCTAAACTGTCTAAGGCGGCTATCTCTTTCTATTTTGAGCTTATCGTCCTGGCCGATACACGTATCGTCCAGGCCGATATGTTAATGTCGGCTGCCTTAATTAAGAATCCTTAATTAGACTCTCTATTTTAAGCTGATCGTCCCGGACGATATAAATATCGGCCGGGCCGATGTGGGAAAAAAACAGAATTTCTAAGCCTCCCAAGTGTGTGTGTGAAGGGTTACTTAGCATCAGTCTTTTTTATTATTACAAGTAGACTCAAAAGGTGAAAAATAAAATTACAGACTGACTCAACCCAAAACCTACGCGATCCTGGACTTGGCTTCCTCTTGATCGTCCGATCTTCGATTCCTGAAAAGTTAGAAGCAACAAGTAGTTCAAGAGAGATAGTGTTTGTCAATCATCAAAACATAAGCTATGAAAAAGTAGATTTGCAACAACTACTCTAAACCAAAACCTGTTATATTTGTTACTTTTATATTATTTAAGCTATTACCAATTAATTATAAAATCAGTTAATTTAATTTAACAAAAAATTTAAATTAATTAACTTAATCTAACAATATAAATAATTTAATTTTTTTTTAAATTCAGGGTTTAATTTTAAATATTTTTTATAATTCAAGTTTAAATTTAAATCATTTCATTTTTTGTTATTAAATAATTAAATTATAATTTATTTTATTATAATTTAAGTTATTAAATTCAATAATTTAAGTTATATTTTAAAATAAAAAATATTTAATTTTTAATTTCCGTCAGAAATCCGCTAGAAATTTCGGCGGAAATTTCTTCTGGAAAAATTCGTCGGAAAACCAATAAAAAATTAGGTCGGAAATTCATTGAAAAAAATCCGTCGGAAAATCCTCTGAAAATTTGTGACGAATTTACTTCTGTCGATAATTCTGTCGGAAATGAGCTGTTTTCCTGTAGTGATTGGTGAAGATGAACCTTCTTTGTTGGTGGCTCTTTGCTTTCCGCAATTAAAACTTGGCAAGGCGCTGAACGGCCTTAGGCGATGGTTTCAATTTCGATTACTATTTGGTGATTGTTTGCCAACTGCCTTTATTGTTGATTCTACCCCCAATCGGACCAACTTTATCTTGAGTTGGTGGATTCTTGATGAATTGTCGAAGATATCCTTGTCGAATCAGTCTTTCAATTTCTTCGTTGAGCTGTCTGCATGCTTTAGTAGTGTGCCCATGGCTGTGGTGGAAGTAGCAATATTGCTCCTGGTTTCTGACGTTTGGCTTCAAATGGTGTGGCCACTTTACGCTCTCCTGATCCCGGATTTCTCGGGATGTATTAAGTGGTGTGTACTCCTTTTCTTGGCGAGGCTCTCGTTACAGCTGTGAGGGTCGAGGAGAAAGATTGTAGTTTCCTTACTTCTTCCTTTACGATGATGGACTCTCTATTCCTGGGGGATTTTTTTGCTTCCCATTTGTTTGCTAAAATTGTTTCCTGTGAGCATTAATGGCTTCGTCGATAGATATTTGGGCCTCTACTCGATGGATTAGATTCGTATATGAATGGACTGTTTCTCACATGAGTATTGAGTAAAAGGGGCCAGGGTGAAGCCCTCCGAGGAACACACTTCTAAGTAACTTTGGGTCTACCCCTGAAATTTGCTAGGCTTCAATGGAAAATCTTTAAAAGTATTCTTTGAGAGATTCACCCTCATTCTGATGTATCCCTGAAAGATGGGAGGAGTCTTTAACCATTCTTTGGTTGGCGATAAATTATTCGACGAATAATTTAGCCAATTTAACGAATAATGGAATGGACCGAGCGGGCAGTGAATAGAACCACGTCCGGGCTTGCCCTTAAGGGTGGCAGGAAAAACCTGGCAGAGGAGCGCATCTGGAGCCCGCTTGATATGCATAATGGTACGATAGTGATCGATATGCTCATAGGAGTCCGACGTCCCATCGTAATTATCAATACTCGAGAGTTTGAATCCTGTCAGAATGGGGTGTCGGAGGATAGCTTCAGTGAAGGGTGATGAAAGTCTCGTTGACGAAGAGATTGTCTTATATTTCTTATGGGGAACTCCTTTCGGACTAATCTCCGAAATTCATGTCGTAGGGCTTTACGGGGGAGTTCAGCAATGTGCTGTTGAGCTAAGTCCTCGGGGACTTCAGGAAGAAGGTGATGCTGGCAGCTTATGTGCAAAGGATGGGTAGAGCTTACCATGTCAGCGAGCTCATTCTCTGGATGTGTTGGAGGGCGCATTGTTGGCGGAGGAAGGGGAACCTCAATATGAAGAATATCTTCAAATCCTGGCGGGTCTCGTAGGAGAAGAATATCTTCTTGGGGTTCTAATGTCGGTCCTCGAGTCTCTCATAAGAGTTGAAGGATCTCATTCTGAGACTCCTCCATCTTTCTGATATGCTCTTCCAGGGATGGCCCTGAAGTCCCTTCTCCGGCAGGGTTTCAGCCACCAGGGTGAAAGAGGCAGATGCCTGTCGTCCCTGATTCAGTAACTGATTTCTAGATTGATATGAATTAGAGCGGGAGGCTCCCATGATGCGATGGCTACGCATGTTAGCCATTGGAGGAGTACTTAAGAGAATGGGATTGATTGTTCCTACAAGCAGCGCCAAACTATTGCGGGATAGAATATATGTGGCGATAAAGATAGAATACTACATCTCAGCGTTGCATGAATATCCAGCTCACACATAGAAAATACAATATTTTTTTATGTGGAAAGCCCTGAAAAAGGGAAAAACCATGGGGCCTAGCCTAGTTAAAAATGATTCCACTAAAATTTGAGTCGGTTACAATGGACCTATTCGCCTCTAAGGGTGATTAGATTACAAGTAACAATGGTATGATAGGAATCCGGGTGTTAGGTGATGATCTGATAGAGCTTCGATCCTCAGATGATGGTCTAGAGAAGATGAAGGCCTCTGGCAGTGGTCCGGCAAAGGCGAGGGACTCTGGTGGTGGTCGGTGAAGAAGAGGCCCTCTGGCGGTGGTCCGGCGAAGGTGAGGGCCTCCAGCAGTGATCCGGCGAAGGTGAGGGCCTCCGACGGTGGTTCGACGAAGGTGAGGGCCTCAGGTCGTAATCCGGCAAAGCTCCGGCGGTGGTCTGGCGAAGATGAGGGCCTCTAGCGGTGGTCTGGTGAATGTGAGGGCCTCCGGCAGTGATCCGACGAAGGTGAGGGCCTCCAACGGTGGTCCGGCGAAGGTGAGGGCCTCAAGTGGTGGTCCGACAAAGCTCCAGCGGTGGTCTGGCGAGACTTCGGCGGTGGAGCAGCAGTGGTCCGGCGAGATTCCGGTGGTGGACCGACGGTGGTCCGTCAAAACTCCGGTGGTGGTCAAGGTGGAGCTTCTTCCTTCTCTCCCTTCTCTCTTCTCTTCTTCTCTCTTTTGCTTGGGGTCTCTTTTCAAGAAAAATGAGGGGTCTATTTATAAATTTCTGGAGTGGCATGACCCATAAATAGGTGAGAGATCAAGGGTAAATGGGGAGTGGTTGGATGGACGGCCAATATTGAATACCTTGATTATGGACCGTTAGTCAAGCATTTGGAGGCCTTAATGATTTTGGAATTCAGTGATCTTGAGCTCGTTCGATTCGTCTCGTCGAGCCGCTCGATTCGACTATAAGCTCGTCATATTTGGAAACTGTTTGGTAACTCAAACAGTGGTACGAAGCTTCCAACAGCGCTTTGGGTCCTTGATTTGGGCTCATTTGGGCTCGGATTGAGTTGAATTTGGTCTTGTCGGGTTCGTATTTCTGAGACGCTCAATTTGACTATAAGTTTGCTGAAATTGGAGTTCAGATGATCCCGGATTTAATTTTTGAAGTTTCAGGCTTGATTTTGCCTCGAGATTCCAGCCCGATCAAGATAATTTTTTAACGATATATCAACAATAGCATGCTAACTCATTCATAGAAGTAAAGCTCCCTCTTCTGGGTTCCATCTTAAGAGATTATAGTGAGAGTTATCGGAAATGAAAAGAAATCTTTTATTCCTAAAGTACACGATACAAAACTAAACTTGCGACTTTTTCCATTAATTTAACGGTAAAAACTAACAGGGATTAAATTAGGATATTTTTCTAATAGTTGGGGTACGAGATTAGATCATTATAAAAACTATTAGCTAAATTAGACATTTATTACCGGGAGACTATTTTGCAAAAGCGATGCTCTGTATGATATATATACTATAGATACGCGAGCACACAATTGTAGTAAGAGCTGTGCACTGGTGGACTATATATATATATATTCCCATTTCAACATAAAAACGGACCATATTTCTTCCAACAATAACAACAACTACAAATCTCAGAACAACACCTCTTACTCTCTCAAATTTCCTTTATCTTAGATTGCAAGAACGAGGGCAGGCAGAGACTTTCCAACGCTCTCATGCAGCGTACTCTGCCACACGGGGAGGCCATAGTCCCCCACGCGCGTGACGGTAACGCAGGTATTGAAATACTCACGAACTTGAGTAATTATCCCATCGGAAACGGTCCACGCGTGAACCCAGAAGTCCGAACCGGAGAGATCGGTTCCCTCGGCGATGACTTTTGGGCCGAAAGCTTGGACGGAATGGATGAGGAAATGGAACTTCTCGCGCTCGCCTGTGAGAAGGCGTTTCATGTGCTGGTGAGAACGGGGGCCGTGGAACCACCAGTCGAGGTCGGGGGCGAGCAGCTTTTGAACGCGCCCGGCGTTCCGGCTCTCTAAGGCTTCGTAGAGAAGAAGAACCGACTCGCGGTTGGTCTGCTGCTCGTCATTGGCCGGCTTAATTTCGTCGAGAAGCGCCAGCTCGAATGCGTTAGCTTTCCTTTTTTTTTCTTCCTTGCTTTTTCCTTCCAGGTGCGAGGCAGTGTGGAGTTTATTTAATACGGTGGAATGGTGGAAGGGCGGAGAAATTAAGGTTTAAGTACTCAATTATTTATATAAATTAAAAAAATAACTGAATATTGGTTAACTTCTTTATTTGTATTTTTTAATATATTATCTATTTGCTTTTAATAAATATCTAGTTAAAAATATTATAAAATATTCATTTAATTGCAGTTTAATTAGTTATTCAATGATTTATTCTATGCCATTATATTTTTATTAATATTTAAATTTTAATTATGTATATAATTTTATGTAGTGCATGTATATCTGAAAATGTTGACAGTGTGGATTGATTAAGCTCAAACTTTCTTGAGCTGAGGAAGTTTAATGTGCAATTGCTGAGGATCAATGTGCACTAGTCTCTCAGTGGGTTAGACTCGCCACTCGTCCCTTTACAGCCTGCACTTGCCACACATCACTTGATGGCTTTTCGTTCTCCCCTCGTCACTAGGCAACTCTATACTTGCCACTTGTTAATAGGTGGGCTTCCTCATCACTCACAAGTCCTTCAACCTACTCGATCAATACTAGTTCACGTGTCAATTATTTATGCATATTTTTATATTTTCTTAGCTACATATTTTTTTCAACTACACCTTACGTAAATAAATATGATTCTTTACATAATGTATTATGTAATCTTGTAGCAATCCTATAAATTTTTAAACTTTTAGCCTATCATTAAAGCTTTATGATCTAGTAAAATATTTCTCCCAAAAACCTTATTTCTCTATCCATATTACAGGTTTTTTGGTTCAAGTCTCTTGAGCTTGCTAGTAAGGTCAAGTATCTTGCACGAAAAAATTAGGATCTAGTAATTTAAATAGTAAGATGTCCTGTAAATAATTATAAAAATTTAAGTATTAGATATAAAAATAAAATTTTTTTTCTGTGAGATGTATAAATGAATATAACTTAATGTGATAAGTTTTTATTTAGCTATGTGTTCATTCTGTGTGAAATCTGATTGTGTTGATTAGTTGAGTTATATTGTTACCTTGGACCTCTGTTCAATTTATCGTGCTCATTGGGGGGTGCGAGAGGTACTCACACTACTTTTGTTTTGGTGCTTCACATAAATTTTTTTTTTTTGAACACCTCAAAGCTATGTACCTGAGTGCCCCCAGAGCTGTGTATTAGATAGTCTGATGTTGTGTAACCGAGTGCCCCAGTGATGTGCTCTCGAGCCCGATGTTGCAAAATTTGTGTGTGTGTGTGTGTGTGGGGGGGGGGGGGGGGGGGGGGGGGGGGGCGAGAGGTACTCAAACTACTTTTGTTTTGGTGCTTCACATAATTTTTTTTTTTTGAACACCTCGAAGCTATGTACCTGAGTGCCCCCAGAGCTGTGTATCAGATAGTCTAATGTTGTGTACCAGAGTGCCCCAGTGATGTGCTCTCGAGCCCGATGTTGCAAAATTTGTTGGGAAAAATGATAGAATGCGAAGTGCCACATCCCTCTATATTTGGAGCCATAGCGCTATGTAGTATTGCAGTGCTACATGTTTGAGCGTCGAAGCATCATGATGATAGAGGCTTGAGCGCCGCAGCACTCCAAATTAGCATCATAGTGCTACGAGGTGGACTTGATAGATTTTCTTTCATTTTTCTCAAGGGTGACATCCCTTGGTGTTATTAACTAGTCTTTCTCTTATGTTTTGAGTGTGAGAACGGTGTAAGAGAAAAGAGAAACAAGAAGAGACCAAGAGAGAAGAGAGATCTATACTTATTTATCCCTATTTTTATAGTTGATTTCTTGGTGTGGTGTGGCTCTGTGGTTTTTTTTCCCAATTTTAAGTTTTTCCACATTAACTCTAGTGTCCTTCACTTTTTGTTGCTTTTCTAATTTTCTTGTATGTTTCCTCGCGTGGTTTTAATTCCATCCCCAACAACTGGTATCCGAGCGATGTTGTTTAATTTAAGTGGGAGTAATGGCAGACAAAGCAAGTTATAAGATTGAGAAGTTTAATAGTTTAAACTTCACATTCTGAAGGATGTTAATTAAAGCTTTGTTTTATCAAAAGAAGTTATATTTACCATTGGATGGAATCACCAAGAAGCAAATTATATGACTATGGAGGGGTGGGATCAAATTCTTTACTTGATTGTACTTGATTTGATACGACTTTCACTTTCCTCATCTATTGCATTAAACATTGTAAATGAGAATACTACAATTGATCTCATGGTTGCACTGATAAAGATGTATGAGAAGCCATTAGCCTTAAACAAAGCATTCTTGATGAAGAAGTTATTCAACATGAAGATGTTGGACAACACCAATGAAAAAGCACATGAATAATATCAACACTATGATTAGTAGTCAGTTGTATTCAAGTGGCATTAATTTTGATGATGATGTGAGAGTGTTATTGATGTTATCTTCATTGCTCGAAACTTAGGATGTTGAAGCAAGAGGAAAGGATTTAAAGAAGATTCTAATAGAGGGAGATTTAAATAAAGGAGAGGAAACTCTACTTCAGGTAGAGGGAAAGTTTTGTGCTGGAGGTGTGGAAAGAATGGACATTTGAATAAGGATTGTATAATTCCAAAGAATGGCATTGGTGCAAATCAAGACAAAAATCACTCTACTAATGTATCTATAGAAGAGTATTAGTTAGATTATCTGATTTTATCTATGGATAATTCTAAATCTTGAGTTATAGATTCATGTGTAACTTTTCATGTAAGTCCTAATAAGGAGGTATTCAAGAACTGTACTCAAGGTGATTTGGGTAAAGTGTATCTAGGAGACAATAATCCCTGTAGTATTATTTTAACAGATATATTTTTATGTATAACAATAAAAAATTATTTTATGACTCATTATAAGTCTAAATCATAAATCATATTTTCTATAGCATATATATTATTGTTTTTTTATTTTCACTAAGTTTTTCATATTTTTTAGGCACTGGTATAATTCCTTAAGAAATCGACATATGTATGTACAAGTGGCAATTTTGAGACTATTAGGTTTTCGTTTTGTAAATCGATTTCACCCTAACACTCAAGACATGCTTAGTTAACTCTAGAATATTTCTTATAATTTTTATTCATATTTGAAGAAATAAAAGAATTATATGAATTTTATATTAAAATTTAAACAATTAGAACAATTATATTTATATTCTTATATTAATTTATTATAAAATCTAATCCCACTTACATTATTTATTAAATCCATTTGTTTTATGTCTCATTTTTTGTTAAGAGAGAAAATATTAGGGAAATTATGAGAAAAAGAGAGAGAAAGAGAGATAGAAAAGTTAGGGTTTGGCGATCGTTGAGTTATTTTTGTCCAATATCCTAGTTAAGAAATTTGTTCATCTCGATATTTGTTATGTTTTACTTATTTAAATTTTCACCAACTCTTGAAGCTACACCTTCAACTCCTAAAGTTCCTTAAGGGACATCTGATATATGACCTCAAAGATCAAAGCAATACCCAAAAAAATTTGTTTACAAAACTTTTTACCTCTCTATCTAGCGATAAAGTAACTAATTCCTTGTTGCAACTTGGTCTCTCGAGTATATGATTTTTATGATAAAAAAATTATTAATTGCCTCTTTATTTCTCCTAGTATTTGTAGTGCATATTTATTTATACATTAACTAATATTTTCGATATAACATGCACTGTTATTTGAAGATTCAGGGCTCAAGATGGGGTAAAATATATTAAGCTAAAGGAGTTTGAAATTTATATTTATTTATTTTTAATTTCTTAAGTCAAGTCATGTAAGGGTGTATGCAAGTCTGGTGACCATGCACATATACACAAGGGGAGTAAAAATAATTGTAAATATTTTTATTTTTTTATACATCATATTATACAATCAATATCATACTAGACGATCTATTATTACATAAATTATTTAAAATATTTTATTTATCTAAAAAATAAATTTAAAATATAACTAATCATATAATATGAACACCACATTATACTGAATGATATGTTATAATTAGAAACACTATCATTCATTAAATTATGCAAAATTTTGAATTTGAAATATTGCTCTATTCGCACTATCCAAACCAAATTACACTATATGATGTTTAAAATATTTTATAATTTAATCTTATGATTAATCAATCGAATGTGCTTAATTTTGATGTTTAAAATATAATCTCACATATCCAGCTCCTTTTGACTACAAGTCAATCTGCTTCACAGATGCCTCTTTCTTTTGCTCTTTCTAGTGAACATGAGCTAGAAGAACCACTATTTGATGAAGAAGGAGATGCTGCCTCTACAACTGATCCTGCACTTGCACCACCTCGTCATTACTACCCATATGAGGAGTTGATTTAGCATTTTGACAAGCTTAAGACTCGCTTGGATCAGCACTTAACCCAACATGATAATGAAATGAGTCTGTTTAGGGAGAAATTTGGAATTATCTAGAAGTAGTACTCCTCCATCCAATAGCAACACGATAGCTTTAGTTAGTTCTTTCAACCACCTCCACAACCACCACATGATCAAGATCCACCTTTGTTATAGTTTGTTCAAGTTGTACTTTTCTCTTTATCTTTTTTTTTATTTGTATTTTGTTGTTTTGTATTATGTATCACATTTTCTTTTTAGTACCTCTTATGTTTTCATCTATTATTTTTTTTTAAATTAAAAAAATATACATATTTTGTGTTTTTTTTATTGTCAAGTGGTATTTCCTTTTCTTTCAAGTGGATTCTTGTATCTCCTTCAATTTTGAATTACTTTTTATGTTCTTTTCTTGAGAAATTCTTAGATAAAGAAAAACATTATTTCTTTTAATCATACTATATGACCTAGTTCATACTGTATGAATAAACTCATATTATAAAATTTAGATCATATTGTACGATCAATAGAGACATTATTTAGTTGTCTCATGATTCATCATGGACGAACTACATTACGATTGAACTAATCATACTGTATGATTTGCAATTTCATACTAATGATCGTACAACACTAACAGGAAAAATTGAACTGATTGTGTTGTACGACAAATCATTTATACTAATGATTATATAATACCAACAAGTTAAATTTTACATATCGTATTGGAAGATCCTGCGATTGTGCTATACAATCTTTAATGGATGAATTGAGTTTTTAGGGTTTTTTGAAGACCTCAATGTAAGATTTCTCATAAGACTTTGTAATAGTCATTTTGGTATTCATTGAGTCTGGTGAAAGTCTTGAGCTAAAAGGAGAAAGGGTGAGGTTAATGAGAAAGGGAGAAGACCTTTGTGGGTTTGAAGGGAGTGTGAGAGAGTTCCACACAGTTGCTCTGACAAACTTGCACTTGAGTTCCTCAATATGTCAAGATTTTTCTTGAGAGAAGTTTTGGAAAGAAGATCTCTTTGGTGTCAAAGGATCCAGCTACTCCGCTGCATCGGAAAGGATGAAAGGCATTTGTGGTTCTATACCTGTGAAAAGATTTTGGTTCTTTATCATCTCCAAGGGGGAGAAAAAGGATTCAAGGTTCTCTTCCTGTGAAAAGATTCTGGTTCTCTGCCATCTCTATGAGGTAGAAAAATGTTTCAAGATTCTCTGCCTATGAAAGGATTATGGTCATCTACCGCACCAGGTTGGTATAAGAGATTTTGTAAGGGCTTCTCTGCCTAACTGTTGGGGCTAAAGGAGAGACACTATACTGGTAGTACAATACTCAGAGAGGAGGAATTTGGGGAGTGGACATATGTTATGGTTTGACTAATCCACCATAAATCTAGTGTGGTAATTCTAATTTTTACTTTTTGCACTTTTTTTGTATTTTATTTTCTGTTATAACTGCTTGGTTGTAATATCTGTGATTGATATTTTATTGTAATGATTAGACTATTAGTACCATATTATAACTTTTGATAAGTATATTAGCTTTTGCATCAAGGGATATAATTTCTTCCTACTTAGTGTGCCTTAGGGATAGTTCATTGAGGTCTTACAACCTAGTTGAACTTTTAAGTTGTATTAGAAAGGGTCTCAAAAGTAGTGTGTTAGAAAACCTTAAGAAAAATGATTTATGACACACTTTAAAAATAGAAATATCATAAAGAGTTATTCAATAACTCGTCTGCCACTTTTTGATAAAATCCCTTTTGATTTTTGGAAAATCTGCATGTTTATGTTTTTACAATATATTGATTTTAGAAAGTGGCATATCATTCAAACTGTTATTTTGTATCATCACAAATTTTTAAAGGACTAAAAAAACATTTTTTTATTGAATGGAGTAGAGAAAATACATTTATGCTAAATCTTTGAATTGCTTTTTCTATGCTTTAACTTCTAACGATTATATGAGAGCTTTGACCTGTTCAATAGGCAAAGATATTTGGGTAGACTATGCATTACATATGAAGGTATTAGTGAAGTTAAATAATCTATGTTAAATTTATTACGACATGACTATGAACTTTTAAGTGTGAAATCTTATGAGACTATGTTAGACATGTATACTAGATTTATTCAGATAATAAATCTTTGCATTCTTTAGACAGAGAACTTTTAAACTTTGAAAAGATTAACAAAATTCTACGTTGTCTAACTGATAAATTTGATGCCAAAGTCACGATTATATATTAATTGAAATATTTGAATACTTATTTTACTAACAATCTTATCAGCTCACACATTTCCTACAAGCAAGGTGTGAATCAAAGATTTTTGGATGTAGATGATGACAAAAATATAGTGCTAAAAGCAAAAAAACATAGATGAATGTGGCTTCGTAGATGATAAGAGTTAAGAGATAGCAATGATAACAACAAAATTTATAAGTATTGAAGCACAAGCATAAGCATCAACAAAAGCAGGGCAAAGGTAAAAATGGTAAAAATGTTAAATTTTCTTTTGACATTATTTGCTTTGAGTATAGAAATTTCAGATATTTGAAATATGAATGCCTAAATTTAGAAAGTTATCTTGTAAAGACAAAGGGTGAAATATGAAAAATATAACAAAGGCAAATGATAAGAAGCAAAGAAATCTCCTAGGCAGACCTAGCTTCTGAATCGTCGGAACAGGAGCAAGAAGATCAGGTAACAAACTTGCTAAAAAGTCAAGGATTATATTATTAATTTTGATTAGATATCATAATATTAAGGTTTGTTTGTGTTTTATTTATGTATTTTGAGTGTTTATTTATCTACTTTATGTGTTTGAGTTTTATTATGTTTTAAGCATGATTTCATGTTTTAGTTTCCTTATGTATATTGTTATTTTCTTCTACATGTATTTTAATTTTAGGTATTATTTTATCTCTTCTTATTAATAATGTGAAAGGTGGAGATTATATTGTAGTTGGTTGTATTTGTGGATAATTTTAATTGTTCATCTATTTTTCTATTATTTAGTTTTTAAAAATTTTTGTTATATAGTTTTAAATTTTATTTTTCTTAAAAAATTAATAAAAAAATTTCCCTATTTTGTAATATAATTCTTTTAGTAAGGGGGAGTTTAGGAGAAAATATTTTTAGTTTATAAATTCAATCAATAATATTTGTCATCATAAAAAAGAGGAGATTGTTGCAACTCGGACTCCAGAATATATGATTTTGATGATAACAAATATTATTAATTTTCTTTTTTTATTTCTTTTAGTATTTGTAGTACATATTTATTTGTGTGTTAACTAACATCTCAAGTACAACATGAATGATTATTTGAAGATTCAGGGCTCAAGATGGGGTAGAGTAGGTTATGTTGAAAGAGTTTGTAAATTTATTTATTTATTTTTAATTTTTTGAGTCAAGTCCTGTAAAGGAGTATGCTAGTCTTGTGACCATGCACACACATAAGGAGAGTAAAAATAATTTTAAATATTTTAATTTTTTATACATCATACTATATGATCAATATTGTATTAGACGGTCTATTATTATAGAAATTAATTAAAATATTTTATTTATCTAGAAAAATAATTTTGAAATATAAATAATCATACAATACGAAAACCACATCATACTGGATGATCTATTATAATTAGAAACCAAGTCATTCATTAAATTGGTAAAATTTTGAGTTTATAATATTACTCTATTCATGTGGTACAAACCAAATTATATTGTAAGATGTTTAAAATATTATCTAATTTAATCATGTGATTAATTAATTAAATTTGTTTAATTTTTATATTTTAATTATACTGTACAAACCAGATCATATTGTACAATCAATAGAGATGATATTTGGTTTTCCCTTGATTCGTCATGGATGAACTGCATTTTGGTTAGACTAATCATACTATACGATTGGTCATTCGTACTGATGATCATACAACATAAGAAAATAAAATTGAATTGATCGTACTGTACGACTAGTCATTCATAGTGATGATCGTACAAAACTAATAGGTTAAATACTATACATCGTATTGGACGATCCTGCGATCGTACTGTATGATCTTGACTGATGAATTGAGTTTTTAGAGTTTTTAGAATCACTCTATTTAAGCTTTTATAGAAGACTTTGCAATTGTCTTTATGACATTCATTGAATTGATTTCTTTTTGAGAAAACTTGAAGAGAGAGCCATAAGCTAGTGAGAGAAAGGGTGAGGTTTATGAGAAAGGGAAAAGATCCGTGTGGGTTTCAAGGGAGTGTGAGAGAGAGTTCCACATGATTTCTCTGGTGAACTTGCACTTGAGTTCCTCAATGTGTTAGGATTTGTCTTGAGGGAAGTTTTGGGAAGAAGATCTTTTTGGTGTCAAAGGACTTGGCTACTCCACCGCACCGGGAAGGGTGAAAGAGATTTGAGGTTATCTGCATGTGGGATTCCAGTTCTTTGCCATCTCTAAGAGAGAGAAAAAGGATTTTAAATTATTTTCCTATGATTGGATTCTGGTTCTCTGCCATCTCCAAGAGGGAGAAAAAGGATTCAAGGTTCTCTGATTGTGAAAGGATTACAATCATCTACCGCACAAGGTTAGTGGAAGAGATTTTGTAAGGGCTTCTCCGCCTAGCTATGGGGGTTAAAGGAGAGACACTATATTGATAGTGCAATACCCAGAGAGGAAGACTCGAGGGAGTGGACGTAGGTCATGATTTGATCGAACTACTATAAATCAGGTTTACTCATTCTAATTTTCACTTTCAACACTTTAATTTTTGTATTTTATTTTCTGTTATAGTTGCTTTATTGAAAATCTATTATTGAAATTTTATTATATTGATTCAACTATTATCACCATCTTTATAACTTTGGATAATTGTAGTAGCTTTCACATTAAGTGATATTATTGCTTTCATCTTAGTGTGCCATAGGAATAATTCATTGAGGTCTTACAACCTCCTCGAACTTTCACTTCTGAGGGAAGAAATCAATAAAATCCCGAACTACAAGAGCTCTACTCATAAATGCAGAAGAGAGTCTCATATCTCTAACATATGCTAAAAATATTAGGATATCTTTCCTCCTAAAGCCTATCCACTTCTAGAGTAAAAATTAGATAAGAAAGAACATCTCTAATGCCCTGAAATATAAATCTCTCACCATTCTAAGATAAAGTCACTTTCTTCTTCACACAATCAATTTGAGCTCCTTTTCGACTCATCCAATTTATGTCCAAAATAATATCAAATGTAGAAATATGCAATAAAATCCAACCATATCTGCAAACTCTATTTGAAAACACCAAATCACAAAAATAAATCCTACTAGCTACCATTCTATCTCTCATAGGCAAAACCACAAACAAAAAACAAGTAATAATTTGGAAGGAAAATTGAGAGAATCAAAATACTATTTCGACATAAGAAAATAATTAGCACCAAAATTGAATAAAATTTGGCAAGAAGATGCAGAAATATAAGTCATACATGTCACAACATCGGGAGACTTGCTGGCCTCTTGCTACGTTAGACTACAAACACATGGCTATACAAGGTCAAAGTAGCACACTACAAAAAAATCTGATGTTACCAGCGGCCGAAATTTGCCAGAAAATGCCTAAAATCTATAAGAAATTAGCATTTCTGGAAAATATTTAATGGAAAAACATAAATCATAAAGTGGTTTCGGCGCAAAATAATCAACCAAAAAATTTTTCATTAGATTTTCGAAAAAAACAATCCAGCGAAATTCCTCGCCAAAAAAATTAAGAAAATAATTAAACAAACTCCTGCACAACCCAAATCCCATGCCCAACCTGCGCACGCCACACCGCCTTGGCCCTCCCATGAAAGTCGGTCGAGCCCCAGCTTACCCCAACCTACGCATGCCCCAATTCAACCTGCCTACACCTACCAGGTCCCATCCCACCATCTAGGGCAAACAGCCCAATGTGCCCCACCCGCATATACTAGGATTCAAACTTAGCCCCCAAACATCACACCACAAAGGTAAAACTAATTTGTAAACTTTTTTTTATTTAAATTATAACTTATAAAATATAAAAAGTAATTATTAATTTCATTAGTTTAATTTAAAAATGAATAATTAATTTAATTAGTATAATTTATTTTATTTAAATTAATTTAATTTAATAATGAATTATTAAAATTAAAAATATTAAATTTAATTAATTTAATTTACAATAAGTTATTAAATTATTTAACTTGATTTAATAAAATAATTAATTAAAAATATTTCTTATAGTCAATTTTTTTTTTGAAAATTTTATTTTTTATTAGAAATTCCATGTGAATGTCAATCACATAATCCGCCTGAAATCCGTTAGAAAATCTGCCATAATTTTTTTGTCGAAAATCCGCTGGACTGCATAGAACTATCAATTTTCAAATCAAAATGTTTGTGAAAGCCACCCTGTGGACATACAACAATCCTATGTCTTTACTGAACACAACAAAACATCAGCCCAATACTTTATAACACTATCCACTATGCCTACTACCACACTTCTGACATAATGATGGGAACCCACAAACTGAACCTCCAAACTAGCAACACATCCTCTATTTAATCTAGAAAAATTACAAATGCATGTCTCCTCCTTCTAAACTTAGCAAGTCCAAACTGCTCTTCTTCTTAGAACAGATTCTACTAGATGTCTCACTACTAAATATTTTCCTACTCGTAATCCATCATTATTGAATGCTATCAAATCAATCTCTATCCTATTAGCCCTCTACAAAACCTGAAGAAAATATATAATAGCCTATACCAATAGTGATTGCCTCAAATCATCTTAGAGTCCCTCTAAAAATCTATAAAACTTCTCCTTAGAAGTACAAACTAATTAAAGTCTGAGTAGGTTGTTAGACCTATTAGAATTGTTCCAAGGCTAACCAAGGGAGGGGTGAATTGATAATTTTAAAAATTTCTTCGATTTTCAAAAACTATTTTTATAAAGTTTAAAGAAAGATCCAAAAATATATAGTTATGTAGTAAACTGATTATCATAATAAATGTTTAAACCACAAAAATTTGAAGCTCAAAAAAATAAAAATATTGAAAATGAAAGTAAATAAAAGAACACCAAATTTATAATGGTTTGGTCCAAACTAGACCTACATCCATTCCTTGGATACTCCTTCTCCAAGTATTGCACTTAACCAAAGTGACTCTCTTTTTTTCGCCACAGCAAGGAGGAGAAGTCTTTACAAACTCTCTTTCACCAACCCCAGTGCGGTAGAGTACCAATGTCCTTTATCACCCTCCTTGTGATGGCAGAGACCCTTCATCCTTTTTCACCCTCTTGGTGACGGTAGAGTACTAACATCCTTTGTCATCCTCCTAGTGACAGCTGGGTACCGCAACCCAATATTGAAGATCTTTTCTCAAAAGCCTCCATAGGAGATGGGTAGAATTTTGAAGAAGAAAAAGAGATACTCGCTTTAGGAAATCTTGTGAATCTCTTATAACTCCCTCTCACTTGATCTCTCACACTTCACTCTTAGAATCTCTCACAAACACTCACACTCAGTGGCTACTCACAAGAGAAAATTGTAATAAAGGTATAGAGTGTCAGTTTTTAGGACTCTTATATATCAAACACAAGAAAAACTATCTAGAAAATTGAAAATTACAAGTCAATCGCATTACAGGAAAAACGCCGAAATCTGGCAATTTTTTCCGGCGGTTACTCTATATTAACTGGCGGTTTTTTCTACTACCGGCGGCTATACGGCGGTTTTTTGGCCGCCGGAACAAATCGCGTAGGAAACTTGTACCGGCGGTGTTTTACCGACGGTTTTTTTTTGCGGCGGTTTTCTGGCGGCCTAGACCGCCGGTTACATCCGGATTTTGAACCGGCGATTTTCTGGCCGTGACGCCACCGGTTATATGACCGACGGCTTACCGGCGGTCAATTTACCGACGGTCCTCCGGCAGTTTAGTTGGGCGTCGTTTATTTTTTAAACCGCCGGTAGACCGCCGGTTCGTTTACCGGCAATAGCCGGCGGTCGAGCCGTCGGTAGTACCGACGATCTAAATCGCCGGATGTCCACCGTAACACCGCCGGTGGCCGTCGGTAACCGCAGGTAATAAACCGGCGGTGTAATGCCTTTACCGGTGGCTGATTATTGGCCGTCTGGTATCGTACTTTCCGGCAGCCAAACCGTCGGTACGGAAGGAAGAAAGGCAGTTGAGATGCAACTTGAATGAAAGTTTCAACTCCCTCTATAAATTCAACTGTCAATCCTTTTTGACCCGGCAACTATCTGTTATACATCCAATATCTCTCTTCTTGGATAGTCATTTGGACGTTGAAGTAAACGTCACCCTATATATTTATGAAAACATTTATTAGAATACATGCATGTGCAAACGTGTTATAATTTAGGCAAAGGGCATTAACCCCAGAAAGTTGTTATATAATATCTCTCCATCTAAACATCCTCATCTTTGTATATGCTTTTTGTTGCTAACTAGACATTTGCAAGAGGATGTATCTTTGTGTATGCTTTTTGTTAATGCTATTCTTCTAGTTGATAAGACTAGAGAGGGGAGTTGAAGGTAAACTTGAATTATGGAGGTCAACCTTAGAGTCTAAAGGTTTTCATTTCAGTTAATCTAAAACAAAATACATGGAGTATAATTTTAGTAGTAATAGATCTAGTGGGGGGTTTGTGACTTTGAATGATCAAGTCATTAATGAGTGTACTCATTTTATATATCTTGTGTCTATTGTTTAGAGTGATGGTGCAATAGATTGACATATTATTTGTAGAACTTAAGTTAGATTTTGGAATGGAGGAATGCTTCAGGTTTATTGTGTGATAGAAAAGTATCACTCAAACTTAAGGGAAAATTTTACAAGATGGTGGTGAGACCTGCATTGCTTTATGGCTCAGAATGTTGGACATTAAAAGAGAGGCATAATATTAAGATAAGTGTTGCTGAGATGAGGATGCTCAAGTGGATGTGTTATCCGTGAAAAGGTTAGAGCATCTCCATCGTCGAAAGGTTTTTTAGGACTTAGTTATGCTCTAAAGAAATGCAGTCATGATGATTTTCACGATTTGGTCATTTAAAAAGGTGGCCTTTCGACGATTAGAGAGCATGACTAATATTAGAGAGAGACACCTTAAATGATTTGGTCATTTAAAAAGGTTAGAGCATATCCGTGAAAAGGTTAGAGCATCCTCACCTTAAAAAGGTTAAAGCCTTTTTAGGACTTAGTCATGCTCTAAAAAATGGGTCATTCCATTATTCAATTATCTCTAATGGTTAAACACTCTTAGTTTTGTGTTAGCACTTATACCCTTAATTATCTCTAGATGGTCCCCTCCCTCTCTTTTCTCTCCCTCAATCTCTCTCTTCCTATCTTGCTCTAACTAAAAGTAACAATCAACAAAATTGATTCCACCTAAACTAAAATAACACTTAATAAAAAAATAATTTAGATCTAACAAAACGATTACAACATTACATCTTTGCTTACTACCTAAATCATCCAAAATATTTCTAATACTTGCAAATGTGTAGTGAGAACAAATAATCAAAGAAAAACCATAAAAAATAACCTTAAAATAGAAATCGGACGGTTTGGGGTCAGACTAGGTCGGCGGTCGGACGTCGGAGTTTAACCGTCGGGGGTCGGACAAACTTCGTTGGCGGCGGTCGGATTGGGGGCGGCGGTTGGAGGAGATTCGTCGGCGGCGGTCGGACGAGCGGAGGCGAGCGTAGGCGACGGGAGAGCGAGCGACCGAGAGAGAGAAGGAAAGAGTAAAAATGAAATGCCAGGCGCGTGGCTGGTCGTATTAGGGCATCTACCGGCGGTTTTTCGGCGGTACGGACTGCTGGGAAAAAGTCACTTATCAACGGCGGTCATACCGCTGGTAAACTGCCGGTTCATATTGATGTCCGGCGGTTTACCGTCGGTTTAGGGACCGCCGCTATTACCGGCGGCTTAACGTAGCAAAATCACCGGTTCGGCCGTCGTTAAAAGCCGACGGCCAGACCGCCGATAATGCCGCTGGTAAAACCGGCAGTCCATAAACCGCCGGTTAGAACCACTAGTATTGGGCATTTTTCCTGTAGTGTCGACCTAGGACCATACAGTACGATCGAGGATCATCTATATGAATAGTTCAAAAATCCATGTATAATCCTATATAAACCTTATTTTGTACTATATCAGTCATTTATACGAACTGACATCGTACTATATGAACAATTCAAAATTGAACCTATTCGTTTGGTATAATCCTCTACAAACCTTATTTCATACTCTATCAGTCGTCTGTACAAACTGACATCATACAGTATGAATAATTAACATAAATCATGCTTCATTTGGTACATATGTGGATGACCACATTTTATACTCTATCAGTCATAGGTACGAATTTACATCGTACAGTATGAATGACACAAAAAACAAGTGAGTTCATTTGGGATGAACTGGTACAAACCCATTTCGTACTCTATGAATCATCTATACAAATTGACATTATATAGTACGAACATTACAAAAATATAAGACATGATTTGATTAACTTCTTTTTAGAGGAAAAATGTAGCAAATCATTCAGTACGATTGTAAATCATAAAATATAATTAGTTTTAAATTTTAAGTTTTGACTCTTTCTCTTCTAGTGTGTGTGTGCACGGTTAACCAATTATAATTACACTCTCTCAGACTCAAGAAAAAAATAAAAAAATTTTATAGACTTTATTAAATAAAACCCTAATATATATATTATGTCTTAAATTCTTCAGCAGTGTGGAATATGATTTTTCTGAAATATTAGTACTCACAAACAGTAAATAAATATTGTCAAATACATGCTCAAGAGAAATAATAAAATTAATCAGAATAATAATATTTTTCTATCATCAAAAACACATTCTCAAGATGGATTCCTGACTTGAAATAATCTCTCACTTTTTTTATAATGGCAAAAATAATTATTGTTTGAATTATAAATAAAATTTTTTTCTCCTAAACTCCCCATCAATGAAGTTAAAAATAAATAATATGATGATCATAAAAATTTTATCCCAATTTTTTAAATTTTAGTTTTATAAACAAATAGAAAAAAAACAAAGTACAAGAAACATAAGAAAGCTTAAGGAAACCAAAAACCATAATCCATAAACCATAAACATCCTGCCCCTAAGAGTATCAATTCTAAACAAACCAAAAGACTTCCAATAGAATAGAACACAAATAAAAAATCAAACCATAAAATAAATAATAACCTCCCCCTATTTTATGATTAGAAAAAAAAACAATCCCTTGAAAAGAATAAGTTGTTATAAACAAATATAATTGATGATAAAAAAGAGAATTTTAAACTATTTACACAAACAACATTAAACTCCTGATTGGATAAAGAAAAACTCAAATTTTAAATTAAAAATAATTTAGATAAGAAAAGTTGAACATGTTCAGTGTTCGCTCTAGAAAGTAGAAATATCATATAGAATAATCATAAAAAAATTAATTAAATAGAGATCTTATAGTTTCAAATTCAATTGTTGAAATTATCATTTAATGCAATAATTTTTCTAAAAATTAAAGTATATGAAAGAACTAAATGTAGTGTGGGCTCATTTTATGTCTATTTATCAATAAGAAATATTTGAGCGGAGAACATTGCTCATCTTTTCATTTTAGACTCATTTTGTGCCTTTTTTCAAATTTGGCGACATTACGCATCTTTTCACTTTGAGCTCACATTTTATGCCTCTTTTCAAATATGGCGACATTGCGTATCTTTTCATTTTGAGCTCATTTTTTACCTCTTTTGACATTTTGTTCTTTCCACAACCTAATTCAGTAAATCTTAGCTTGTGTGATTATCTTCCAAATAAAAGAAAAACTTTTCTCGTATAAAGAAGAATAATCCACAAAAAAAATTCTATTATCATGTAAAGAATCAATACATTAAATAAGAAATAAAAGGAACATAAGTCACTAATTTTTCAACAATTATAACTATAAGATACTAATATATTAGAACACTAAAATGATCTTATTATCTAAATATAATTTGTAAATTGATTTAAAGTTTGGGAAAGAAAATTAGTTTTGCAAGGAAACTAAGTTTCAGTGCAAAATATTTTAAAAATTTTCTTTTAGATCAACATTAGTAATTTATATAATAGATACTTAAAAAAAGTTTAAGAGGATTAAAAATAACACAAGACCAATATTTAATTAAACATATAAACCAAGTAAAACCACACAAATAAACAAAACATCACAAAGCCATCACATGAGTACATAAAGAAACAAAACATACATCAAGTACACCAAAAAAAGAAAAATAATACGCTGGAGGATCCTGATCTGAAGGTGGCTGAGGAGAAGTGAACATAGAAAAGTAGTTGTTGATTACAGCTAGTTGAGTGTTCAAAGAGTCAAACTATCCTATTACCCAGCCCATATCTTCATTATATCTTGCATCATGCTAGTCTAATCGACTCTCAATATGATCAAATCATTGATCAAATTGAGATTCAAGTCTAACAAATCGCTCGACCATTTTTTATAGAAATGATAATATGTTCCAAAAGCATGTGCGGGTGTAGGAGCAGGTGCAGGTCCTCCTTTTTCATCAAAATCTTCTCCTTCAAACCCTTGGTCCCAGTTAAAAAGTGAATGGAAGGAAACATCAGTGAAATAGATTGGAAGCTGAGTAGGTGGATTAGGATGAATCAAGTTGTATTTCTTTTTCTAGAATATAAGCCACCAATGTCTCAAAGCCATATTTTTCTTTCTTTTATTATTAGGAAGTCCAATGTCAGTAAGCTTATAGATGTAGTCTAGAATTAATTAGGCTTCATCTATTGGAGTGTTTATCATAATAAGATATGTGCCCGTCGAAAGTAAAAGAGTTAGGTTGATACGATCATCAGCTTTAAGAATAATTGAAATTCATAATATATGCTGGTTGATCCTAGCTTTTTTATTCAAGGTGTACACACAATATAAGTGATTAACTGAAGCGACACTTTAATGGGTTTGATTAATTATAGACCAATCAAAATCAGACCTAGAAGTCATTGTGTGTGCCCTTACCCTTTATGTTTTAAGGTATAGGTAGGTACCTAAATCTTCCTTGGTGATTTCTACTCTCTATTTAAAAATATAAGATGACATCTTAGTATGATTTTGATTAATTCTTAAATTGGCAAGGAAATAGTGAAATTTGTCATTATGGAAAGCATAGATTAAAGTGAGCATGAAAGAGAATTGACTAGAATTAAAAAGAGTTATTACAGAAAAGTTAATGTCTCTTTGGATAAGGAGATGAGATGGAGTCATCTTCGTGTCAAAGAAAAGCAAGTAAGCTTCTTCATTCTCTTTGGAGAGGAAGGTCTTGTCTAGTTGACTAGAATGATAGGAAGAGGCTTTGGAGGTTCGTGTCCGCTTACTGTTGCTTGCCATTTCAAAAGTTTGAAAAAAGATGGTTTGAGATTGAAAGAGATTATGAAGAAAACCCATCAAATTCCTTCCAATTTAAAGAAAAATTGGCATGATCGTACTATAAGAAAAAGTGTTCGTATATACGACTATGCGATCCTATGGAACAAAATTTGTTTCGTACATACAAAAGAAAATTATAAAAAATGAAACAAGTTTTCATAAACTGCCATTCCTGTTGGTGAAATTTTGAAAATAGGTTTTGAAAGGATCATTTTTCTTTGGGAATTTTAAAATTAACTTTAGATTTGAATCTTGACATCAAACATCCCATTAGGAGAGTCATACTACTTCGAGAAGTGGAAATAAACCTCCAGAATGGGGTTTAAATCTAAGATTATGAATCCTACCTTGAATATCATGATTAGATTCAAGAGAGAACCACATATTGCATCAGAAGATCAAAATGGAGTTTGATCTAATTTCTAGCCATGATATTCTAAATAGACTATTGTTGATCTCATGCCCAAAACCATATGAACCAATGATATAACTCCCTTGAGGAAGGGGATATCATTGCTTAATAATTGTTCAGGCACGATGATAACGATAGTCGTTGGTTGAATTTTTTCCAAAGAACAATGATTTTAGCTTTGAATATTTCTTTTGGGAAAATTTAGAACTAGATTTAGATTTTAATTCTGAAGCCGAACAGACCATCAGAGATGATATACCGCCTCGAAAGGTGGAGATAAAATCTTCTAATTGGTTTAGAACCAGAATTATAAGTTTTCTCTAGGTTATCGTAGCCTGATTTAAGGAAGAACCACATATGACCCCGGGAGGATCAAGATAGGGTTCAATCTAAAGTTAGGCCACGATAACAAAGAGGAGATGATTGTTAGCTTCATATTCGAATTGATGTTAACACATGATAAATCCCTTTGAATAAAGAGATTATCATCTATTAGCAATCATAAGATTATGATGATAATAATCATTATAAATTTGATTTCCCAAAATAAATATTAAGTGAATTTTGAAAATCAAGTGTGTTGAAAATTAATTTTGAAAATCAAGTGTGTGTGTGTTTCTAAATCTCCTACTAGCACAAGCTCTTGTAGTTAATTACATCGTAGGAAGAAAAAATCTCCTATGAAAACTCTCGATTAAAATAGCGACAAAATTTTTTTAAAGATTTTCTAGGAGTGATATCAAAGGAAATGAATTTTTGGAACTTCAAAAGTGAATGGATCAAAATTGTACACTTATTAATGGATTCAAAGGAAGAATAATAGGGGACACTTTGAAATTTTATACCAACTTAATCAAGTGTTGGGCTTTATGTTTTAGATTGAAAGAGTATTTAATTTGAGTTGAATGTTTTATTAGAAATTTGGGATTGTATTCCCGAAGGTTGGGGTCTTATAATCCAAGATCTGTCCCAGATCTTAAATCTAAATTTGGACACTAGACCACAGTTGTTCGAACCTAACTAATGCAGTGCAAGATCTGGACTTACCCCAGCCTGGATTGGGGAGCCAACTAACCACCTAATCGATTTAAAATACATTAGTCCGATCTTTTTTATGAAAGAGTAGTAGGGATGTTTTCTTTAAGGTTTTGGAGAGCTAGGGCCAACATCTAGAGATTTATCTAATTGACCCCTTTGACTTATGTTGGATGAAAAATGCTAAGGACTAATGCAATTAAAATTTTGACTCTTTTAAATATGTTTCTAATGCAATGCATGCTAGTCGACAACTTAAAATCATGTATGCTTAAAATTTTTGAAAAAGGCTTAAAAATAATTTTTTTATAAGACTGGGCTTCCCCAGGTCCAGCACCTCATCCTCATAGGTCAGATTATTCAGACTCTACCCGCAGGCGGGGAAGGGTCTAAAGCAAGGAAAGAAGGAATGAAAAAATATGCATGCGACCCCGGGGTCGATCCCTGGCTAATTCCCTAGGTTCGTTATATTTCTATGTTATTTAACTCCTAAAATTTAATTACAAGTATAAAACATTCACACCCTTACGAGCCTCACGTATCTAGGAAAAAGCAAAAATAGCACATAAACGCCAAAAAAAACTAAATAAAATAAGTAATCCTAAAGGAAATCACATATACACATCATATATAAACAAATTAATTTATAAATGTCAATAGGCAAGCTGTCTTGCTTATTACAAATCAGGGTCTGTAGAAAGTAAAGTTATCGGGCATCATTGACAACAACCCGAATTCTAATCCTAATAAAGATGCAAGTAGTTTTGAGTGGGATACTCCTTATCTTTAGTTCTTTAGTCCTCTCCCCCTTCGGGCTCCTTGGATCCTTCATAGTAGGCTACCCAAATGAAAAATAGGGCTCTTCCTTTAAGGGGAATGCCACCCTTTCCTCTTTGGGTAGGGAAAAGATGATCCAAATTTAGAATTCCAAATAGAAAGGGCTATCCCCTAAGGGGTGACCTTTTCTCTTTAGAATCCAACCTTTTGATCTATGTATCCCAACTCAAAACTCCACTTTCATAACACTTAAACTTTTTCACAAATTATATTTGATATGAAATAAAAATTCTAGACTCTCCTGTAGGGTTATCCTAAGCATTTAATAAATCAAAAATATATTCCCAACCAGTTATATATGTATGTGCAGAAAATTAAATAAATATACTGGCTACGCTCTTTTTATTACTTGGGGGCTTAGCAGCTGAAGCACTTATAACAAGCATATTTATTATTGATTTTTAGTTAGCCCCCTTTTTATTGCCCAGCATGAGCGTGGCCACATTCAGAAAACTCAGTGAATATCCAGATGATTCTTATTATAGGGATAATCTAGTCGCCAAACACATCAATCACCCATATAGTATACTAAAAGTAAACAAACACATCAGGTATAGTCATTCACAACATGCAGTAAAATCAAAAAAAAAATCTGGCACACAGTAGAAAGTAAACATCGGCCTAGCCTAGATCTAAAGGCAATTGTCCTAGTAAACTATCTAAAATGTGTGTATAAGATCATGTGGTTGGGGTAGCTTATAAGTTGGGTAGTTAGTTAGAGTTGTCTTAATGTATTAAAACTTAAAATTTTGAGTTTGTTGAGGCTTAAAGAAGTTTTATATTAAAGTTTAAATCTTAATGTATTAAAACTTAATTCAAATATCTTTTAGTTGTTGGTTGATCATTACCTTTGTTTAACACCGATGCCGTGAAGTTTATTTCACCTTCCTTTGAGCTAAGTTAATAACCTCGTAAGCCTGAGTTACCTAGTAGCGATCAGGATTTATTAAGTTAATTTAAATTAGTTAGAATTAAGGATAGATTAATATTAAAAAAATAATCAGTGGCTAATTTTAGTGGGTTAGTTGAGTTTTTTATTATTTATATTATAAAATTTTAGAATATTAATGAATTATTGAATTTTATGAATTATCTTAATGTGTTAATTAAAGGGTTAAAAGTTGACTTTTAAAATTAAAAATAAACTTACAGGTTTAAAATTTTTAAAAAATATCAGACCTCATTATGAGTTTTTAGACTATTAGCACGCTCAATTCAGAGTTTTTTATGAAAAGTTATGATTTTCTGAAGTTTTAACTGCATTTTGACCTAAGTTTAACCAAACTGTTGACTTTTTGACTTTGACCAGATTTTGGATGTTTGTCATTTTTAGAAAATAGTTGATTTTATTTTGAGTCATTAGCCTTTTAGTTTGACTGATTTGGAATTTTTTATAATTAGTTATGATTTTTAGAAATTTAGGTATTTAATGAAATTTTTTTTGTCTTAATTAAGGGCCCTTATAATGATTTGAACCCAAATAAGTCCCAAACTCCTTGAAATCAACTCCAAAGACCAGAAATGATCTAAGGAGAGATCAATAAGTGTTTAAGGAATTTTTTTGATTTTTAATAATTTTTAATTAATTAAAAAAAATTAAACGTTTATTTTCACTTGAAATTAAATTAAGGTTGTACTTGATGTCAAATTAAAAGGTTTTTAATTTTCATTGATTAAGGACTGAGTTTTGATCAATTAGAAATATTTTTTTGCATTTTTTGGATTTATAACTGATTTATTAAAATTTTATAAGGTTAGAGGGTTCATTAAGGGATTAAACCTAAGTAAATTAATTAGGAGGCCTAATGATCTATAAAAATCAATGAGGTAATTTCTATAGAGAGGTGATGTTACTAAGTTTATTTGTTCAAAATCTCAAGTCAAGGGAACATGCACCCTTATTATTACAAATATCTAAGTTATCTATACAAATCCCTAATTTTTGTCTTTAATAGTGTCACTAAGTTATATATGATAAAGTCAAAATTACTAACCCTTATACACCACATATGCAAATACATAAATATAGCACTCAAGTCCTTAAATCTAGGAGTTCTAAGCTAAGTGGTGTGTGTAACCCTAAACATGCAAATACTAAAAGAGATAAATAAAACATGTAATTAAATTAAAGACTAAGTTAGTGAACAAAATGCAATTGTTCACTAACCATCCCCCATTGATTCTATCCAAGTATCTCAATCTACATTTAAAATCCCACAAGATCTCTTAACCTTAAGGTTTACATGCTTATAATTTAAAATTTTGGTTTCAAAATATTTAACTATAGTTCTAAAGCCCATATATAAGGGCATAGATTTTAAAATAATGTAGTTTAAAAATACTATTTAAGATTAAAGATTTAAATTGAGAGATCCTTTGATTTCCTAAAGTTATTTGAAAATAGAGAACAATTTTAACTCAAAGAATAAATTAACATCATGTTTCATTAAGTATTAGTTGAGCACATAAATGATATTTAAATAGTTTAAAATATCAAAAATAATTTTGATATTTAAACTTTAAATATAACTTCAAATAAAACTATCTTAAATGTTCAAAAATTATAAAACATTATTTATAAATTTTTTTTAGTTCAAAATTTATTTAAACTTTAAAAGCTCAAGATTAATCAGATCATTTAAACTTAATTCAAAATTCAATTAATATATATATATATATATATATATATTATTGACCAATAAAATTATGTTGGAAGAGATCTTAAATTTTTTGAAAAGTTAATGAAGTTAAAAAAAAACTCAATCAAATATTCAAATATATATATATATATATATATATATATATATATATATATATATATATAAACAATTTTGAGATTTTTTTTATAAATTAAAAAAAATGAATTTAAACTAATATTAAAGTTAAATGTTTTAAATGTCTTCTCTAAATATTTTAAAATATTTAGAAATAAAATTTTAAATTTCAAAAAATATTTGATTCCATAATTAATTTAAATACTAATTAAAATCTTAAAATTTAATTATTTAAAATAACATTAGATTATATTAAACATTTTTAAATGAATTTAATTTTAAAATAAAGAAAATAGAAATACAATTTATTTGACATATTACAATAATTTTTCTGATTTATAGTTTATTTATAATATTTTTTTTAGTTATGTAATAAAAAAGGATTAAAAACATTTTAAAATTAATAATACTCAAATTGGAGATGCAGTGCCAGCGGACCAGACAAGCATCAACTGTGGATTCGTGATTTCAGATCACTGGTAATAATTGCCCGGCAGCATAATGATAGCGCTGCGTCACCGACAATCATTAGATAATGATGAAACCACGGACGCGGTTTCACTTATCCGAGTCAGCTCGACTCCTCCACCGTTGGATCTTCTACGGTAATGAAACAATGGCCGAGAACCAGTCGGACTGGGCAGGAGATCACAGAAACAGACTCGCGGTTGCAAAAATGCACGTAATGGCCAGATCTGAGCTGTTAATCGCATGATCAATGACCAATAAAATGTATAGTCTAGGTACGTAATAGACAAACCCTTATAATAGGTTTTTTTTGTCTCGTTCGCTCGACCCAGTTAACCAAATCACTTGAAATTTTAAACATAAACTTAGAACATGAACATAAACCATGGGGTGTCCTTAGTGTGACTTAGAACACAGTAAATAATGAGCTAAATAAACCTAACTGCTGTGACCCTAGTGCTAAGAATTTTATGGAATTTTATCGATGAATCTTCAAGATCTTGATTTGGTTGAGCTTGTAGTCTATCCACATAAGTTTTCCTAGTTGAAAGCTCCACTAGAAATGCCCTGGATCGATCACTAGGAGGATGAGACGAAATGGGTGGTTGGTTCGCCGGAAAGGTCGCCGCTGGTGACATGCAACCACTTGGATTTGGTAGTGGGAAGGTGGAGGAGGGCCTGGAGAGCTGGAACGAAAAGAAATCTTATTTTGGGAGGCTGGAGGAAGTGAGAGTGTGTGAAGGGTTCAATTAATGCTTAAGAGGGTTTTTTGCTCTATTCAAACGCCCTAAAGGTTAAGGGACGACTAGGATTGATTGGGAAACACCCTTGATGGCTTCCACATATCCTCAAGGTTGTCAGATGGTAGGGGGAAAGCCTGGGCAGAGCTTATTTGCTATTGGAGATTTTGAGCTTAAGGGGGGGAACACTTCCACTTATGGCTAAACCCGACCCTGGGCTCGATTAGAGAGCTCTTAAGTGAGCTTTAGGACTAAAAGTGAACCCCCCCAAGCAGGTTGAGCCAAAAGGAGAGGTCACATGCAAGGGGAGTTGACTTGGGGGGGGGGGGGGGGGGGGGGGGGGGGTTGAGAGTGCATTGACCAGTTTGACTAGTCCCCATGCTACATGGCAGATGAGATTGCATAAGAGGGGTGCTCACTTGCTGACTAAGCAAGTCCCCAAGCTTGGAAAGGATATACTTGAGGTTTAGAAAGGGTTTGACCTGGAGACGTTTTTGACTGGGTTGACCAGTCAATAGGGTTGATGATGTGGACTCAAGGAAATGTTTAAAAATTGATTGAATATGTTGGAAAGAGTTTAAGGTTTATGGATTTAAAAATGAGTCAAAATAAGAAGGTTTGACCAAATTTGCTAAGGTTACTTGGTTAACTTGACTTAGGTTTGATCAATGGTTATTTTAGAAACATTGACACCATGGATTAAAAGGCATTTGAGACCTTGAAATGGGTTGGATAAGTTAAATGGGTTAAAATGACCCATTAAAAGCCTTAAGGGAGTGTTGGGTCAACCTAGGTTGACTAGGTCAACCAGGTTGACCCAAGGGTTGGATCCAGGTTTGATAGGTTTGGTTTAATATCTAAAACTTGCTAGAAGTGGTTCTAAATAATTTGGAGGTCATTTGGTTTGAAAAGCCTATTCAAACCCCTAAGGGGTATTTTAGACATTTTGACCCCTGGTCAACTGGGTGTCAAAATGTGTCCACCAAAATATAGTTTAAGGTTTAATAGGTCAATATTAAGGGTCTCGAAGTGATTGGAGGGTTTGAAGAAAGCTCAAAGGTCAAGATCCACTGGATGGTAGGTCTAGTGGCATAGGCTGTAAATATTTGAAAGTTTTACAATCTTTGGATTTGAATTTAGTTTATGGGGTCAGAGACATCACATTGAGCTCAAAATTGGAGGGCTGACCCCAGAGACATGTCTTATCAATATGCATTCGATAGATCCTGAATCAGGGGTCAATTGACTTGGTTTCAAGGTGACAAAAAAATCATCTAATAGGGGTTTTAGGACCTGAGTCTTTAACATAAAGATTTGGTTTGGAATGCTGGGTTTGGATTGATCTAAGTTCTAAGTTGATCCTAATATCTAGGAACTTGAAGGATCCTAGGATCTAAGAAATCCTAGGGTCTATAGTTCAGAAAGGGGTCAAAGTGGCCTCATATAAAAATGAGGTCAACAATTCCCGAGGAGTCATTTTGTATAGTTTTTTTACCAATATGATTGTATAAATGAACACGTATTTTTCCAGAATGATCAGACAATAATGATCATGTTATGGCTGTTAGGTTCGTCCACATACTTAATGAAAATAAGATCATACATACGAATAGGTGTTCGTCCACGACGATCTTTGAAAATAACTTCACTCAAATTTCCTCCCTTTTCGTATAGATGAAAAAAATGAAGTATTTGTACAATATGAGGACGTGTTTGTACAGTATGATTTGTTTACAAAAACACATTTTTGTCTTATAAACTTAAAAAATTTATCATACAAAATCTAGCGATATCGTATAGTATGAAAGTGGTTCGTACGGTACAACTTAAAAGAAACTTTTAGATTTATGCAGATAATCTTGAAACTTTTTCTAAAATAAGTCAAAATAAGATCTATGAGACACAAAAATAAAAACAACAATAGTAACAAAGAAAAAATCAAACCAAAAATAAAGAAAAATAATAATCAACCAACAAACAAAAACCAATTACAAATAATAACAAAATATAAACACCAGCAATAAGATACATCATAAATAGAATTTGCTAAATTTCAATTCTCAAGCATGAATATCAATTACACCCAATATAGTTTTTAAGGTGCTAAACATTTTAAAAACAAGTTGTTTCATAAAAATGTTTGTAAGTCGATTTTAAGAAGCTAAATGATATAGCTCAATTTCTCCTTTAGTCACATGATGTAGTCTCTAATGAGGTGATGTCTTATATCTATATACTTGGTTCTAGAATGTGAAAGTATGAGATGTGCCTAGAGGGGAGTGAATTGGTATTTTTTTAAATAAATAAAAAAGCATAAATACGAGTTTTAATTTTTTTTATAATTTTTAAAAAATAACTTAACTAATTTGAAGTGAAAACTAGTTATTAAAACACAATTGCAACAGCGGTGATAAAATTTTAAATCACACAATAGAGTTCTAAAATTAGATCACACCAAGAAGTTATAGCAATTATAAGAAGAAAAAAGAAAATAAAATACGGTAAATGGAAAAAGCACAATAAAAGATTTATAGTGGTTCGGTCACTTGACTTACGTCCACTCCTTAGAGTCCTCCACTCCGGAAATTGCACTACTTAAAAGTAATACTCCGCCCCCACAATAAGGCGGAGAAGCCTTTACACAAAATCACTTTCACCTTCCTCGGTGTGGCGGAGAGTCAGACACTATGACACCCTCCCCGTGATGGCAGTGGACCTTCTTATTTTTCTCCCTTCTGGAGAAGACAGAGGACCTTTGACGATGTTGACTTTGAAGGCTTTCCCCCCAGAGAGCACCCATAAGATTTACCTGGGCCACAGGAGGAGCAAGCTTGCAGCCGACTTAGAGAAACCATGTTATCCCCTTACACTCCTTCTCCCTCACAAACTCACCTTCTAATTTCTCTCGTAAGCCCTAAATCCCTTCAAGAATCTCCCTCTCAAGAGTTCCCTGCTTTGTCACGTTCCTCTCTCTTTCTTTAAAAGAGAAAAGCATTACTTAAATATTAGGCTCCAAGAAACCCTAAAAATTTCAATTTAGGCATTTCTATTTGTACAGTATGATCAGTTCAAAATAGCTTTCATCCTGGTACGAAGGAGTACGAACATATAATAATTCTTAAATACTTAATATAGTATGATACAAATATCATCTAATATGATGTGGAAAACTTTTTTTATTTGTATAGGACGAACGCTGGGATGACCAAAATTTATCTTTGTTCATCATATGGTATGATCCAACTCATACACTACAATAAGTTAAAATCTTCTGGTTGTCCAGTACAATGTAAACATTGTCTAATATGATTAGTTTAAAAATCAAGGTTTCATCTGGTATGATCTTTGGGACAACCAAAAATAGCCTCAGTTCATCGTACGGTATGAACCAAGTCATATAGTACGATCAGCAATCATTAACTAAGTCTTGATTTAATTGACTAATCTTGGGGGTTAATTTTAGCAAGTATTCAAATATTTATATAGTATGATGGTATTATGTAGTATGATCAATTTAAAACTCAATGATTTACAAAATTACATAAATTAATATGGTGGCTAGGCTTTTAGATTGAAAATGAATCATACAGTATGATGATGATCGTATAGTATGATTAGTTCACAGAAGATAGTTATTGCGTCAGTGTTTTATACAGTATGATTTAAAATTGTACTATATGTTCTATAAAAAAAATATTTTTTTCCCCTTAAAAAAAACTCTCCCCCTGTGTGTGTCTGTGGTTACTCATTTTGCATACACTTTTTGTGCCCAAACTCAACAAATAAAGAAATAAAAAAAATACAATTTTATAGACTACTTCACATCCTATTCTACCCAGTCTTGAGTCTTCTATTATCTTGAGTAGTATGTGATCTCCCTGAAATATTAGTACTCACAAACAAGAGTAACATTCAAAATATTTAATGAAGAATAAGATAATTCAATCAATATTATTTATCATCATCAAAATCTCAGACTAGAGGTCATGGACTGCATTAGAATGTAGAATAGGATTCTTTAAAATGCATATAACACTTGTATTGTCATAGAAAATTAGATTAGTACCAATAAAAAGACATAAATCAATAAGTTGTTATTTTAACGAAAGAACATGTGTCACACAACTACCTAATGCAATGTATTCTACTTCAGTAGTAGAAAGAGTTACTGAATTATATTTCTACTAGACCAAGAAATTAAGGAGTTTTTAATGAATTGATAAGTTCCATAAGTACTTATTCGATCAACCCTACATCCTGCAAAGTCTAAATAAAATTATCCAATGATTTCAAAAGAAGAGTTATGCCTTAGATTTCATATCCCTATTTTTTGTGTTCCTAAAAGATATATATGAATTCTTTTAATAATAGTAAAATTGGATTCCTTTGGATCAGCTTGAAATCTATAACAGTTAAGTAAAATAATGATCTAATTATTCCTTTAAATTTCTTTTGATCAAAAGATTTGCCTTTAGAGTCCTTGTCTAACTACACTTAGGAACTCATTTGTGTACTTATTGGCTTAGCTTTATCTACTTCATATTTCTTAAGCTTATCCTTATTATATTTTGACTTACTCAAAAATGTGCCATCCTCTTTATGCTTTAAAATGAAGAAAGTAACTAAAGTCTCCCATCAAACTCATTTAAAATTCACTATTTATTATATTTGAAAAATTATCACAAAGATTTTTATTATTAGATCCGAACAAGATATCATAAATATATATTGAACAATGAGTATATCGTCTCCTACTCTTTTTAAGAAGTGAGTGGTGTCCACACTTTCATTAAAAAATAATCTTTCTAGTAGGAATGAGCTTAGCTTATCATACTAAACCCTAGTTGCATGTTTCAGTATATACAATACTTTTTTAATTTAAAAACATGTTAAGAGAATTATGAATTTTCAAAATCTAGTTGTTGTTGACACAAACATCCTATTGTATCACCCCAATAAGAAAGGTACTTTTAACATTCATTTGAAATAATTTAAAACCTTTAAAATAGGTAAAGGCTAGTAGTACCCTTATAACTTCAACGCTGGCTACAGGAGCAAACATTTCCTTAAAATTAATGCCTTCTACATGATTGTATCTCCATCTACCAATCTTGCTTTATTCCTAACCACTACACCTGAATCATTCATCTTGCTTTTGAAAACCCACTTAGTTCTAATGACACTCTGATTTTTATCTCTTTCAATTAACTCCCAAATATTATTTCTAACAAATTGATTCAACTCTTCCTACAAGGCTAAAATTCAAAATTTATCAGAAAGTGCTTGAATCATATTAGTGGGCTCAATCATTAAAATAAAGGCTAAGTGGTTCACTTCTTTATTAAGTTCATGCCTAGTCCTAACACCTTCACTCATGTCTCATAAGATCAGTTCTTTAGGATGACTTTTAGGAAATTTTAATTCTCTAGGCAAAACATTCTTTGTTTCAACATTTTCTTCAAGATTTGCATTTTCAACACTTTAGGTTAATTCTTTGACATCTTTTTCTTCTAACTTAGACCCTTTTGAAATGTTAGATTTATCAAAAACTACATGGGTGGTCTCCTCAACTACCAAAGTTCTCTGTGAAAAACTCTATAGGACTTTCAAACACTTGAATATCCCAAAAAAATTACCTCATCCTATTTAGGATCAACTTTTCTTAAAAGAGTTTTACCATTATTATAAATAATTACCTTACATCCAAAGACATGCATATGTGAAAGATTTGGTATTCTTCCCTTAAAAAATTATTGGGTATCTTATTCAACTTAAATATAATATTCACCCTATTCAAAATATAATAAGCATTACTAATCACTTTGGCCCAAAAATATTTTGAAAGTGACTATTCAACCAACATGATTCTAACAACTTCTATTAGGGTTATTTTCTACCTCTCAATAATCTTATTATGTTGAGGGGTCCTAGGTGCTGAAAAGTTGTAATCAATTTCTTGCTCTTTATAAAAATCTTTAAGTTTTTTTATTTTCAAATTCTCCTCCTTGATCACTTTGAATTGATAGAATTTTACAACGTAGCTTCCTCTAAATACAAGTAGAAAATTTTCTAAACTCTTTAAATGATTTACTCTTATGTGATAAAAATCTAATCTAAGTGAATCTTGAATAATCATAAACAATTATATACCCAAAAATTTTTTCCCTCCTAAACTTACAATGCTAATTGGTCCAAAAAGATCCATGTGTATGAATTCTAGTGGTTTGTTAGTTCTATGATGTTTAATTGAATGAAAGGAGGATATGACTTATTTTCCTAATTTGCATGCATCACACAGGTGATCTTTAATGAAGTATAATTTGGGTATTCTTCTAACCAGTTCTTTTTGGGTAATCTTCCTAAGATTATTCAAGCCCGCATGATAAAGTCTTCTATGTCATAATGAATATTTATCAGTGATAGTTTTCAGACAAAAAAACCTTAGAAGATTTCACATAATTTAAATCAACCATGTATATGTTATTTCCCCATTTTCATGTAACACACTAATTCCATTTAGGCTTATAATGAAGCTTGTAGGTAAAACATTTATGTTAAAATCTCTATCAAAAATTTGATTAATACTCAACAAGTTATATTTTAAGCCTTTAACCAGTAAAATATTCTCAATAAAAAAATTATTCGTATTGCCAATCATACTTGTACCTACCACTCTTTTAGTGGGTATCACTTTGCCTCCAGCCCTTGCCTCTAATAATACAAATTGAGATGTGTCTCCAGTCGTATGTTTTTAACATCCACTATTGAGGTACCAAATGCTCTTATGATGGCTTCTATGAGAGCATTTTTATAAAATTATCAAACGAGACTTAGGAACCCAAATAAATTTGGGTTCACCTCTTGACAATAAAAATCCAAATGTATTCTTGATATAAAGTGTTTTATACATCTTAGGTCTCCACACTAGATGTGTTCTACTATGAATTATGTAAGTGTGAGAAATATATCCTATTATTCTACATGAAAAGTATTTAACACTAGGAAAAGGATTTATCAATCTATGTCAGTTATAATGTCTTTTTATATGTTTTGTAATTGTACGCTTATTATCAGGATTGTAAAATTATTTAAGTGTAAGTAGTGTCTTATTTTTCTTAAAAACTTTCAATTTTTCTTTAATATATGAGTTTGCACTTTCTAAAACTGCATTTTCAACTTTTAACTCATGTTCTTTTTTATTCGCTTCAGCTATAAACACCTTAAAGTCATTCTCAAGATTAGTATAGGATGTTTTCAATAAATCATATTTCTTATTCAAATCATCAAATTTTCCCAACAATGTCATGTTGTTGCTATCTGTGGATGCATGATCTTTCCTAAGAGTTTCATTTTCTTTTTGTAAATTCAAATGCTCGAGATTAAGATTTGCATGCAATTTTTTAAGCTTCTTATATACATTATGAATTTTTTTAGAAACTTCAAATAATTCATCATAGGATAAGTCACACTCGTCCTCTTGATCTGAATGATCAAGTTTGTTTGCCATTAAACATAAGTTTGTTACTCTCTTCTACTTCTGTTTCTAAGGTGTCTAAAGCTGAGTCATCCTAGAAAGCCTTTGTATTTTTCTTTTCCCCTTCCTAACATTAATTTTCTCCTCAACTTTCTCCTTGCTAGGATTAGCTTTGAGATTTAGGCAATCTATTTTTATATGTCCTGGCTTCCTACATTCATAAATAATGACTTCATTAGAAACTTTTGTATTCTTATTGAACTTAACTTTGTTATAATACTGACATCTCCATTACCTTCTTCTAAGAAAACTTTTGAACTACCTAGTAATGAGTGCAATATTATTGTCATCCTTAGGCATTGATTCATCACTCTCTGAATCATCCACTTTCAAAGTAATATTCTTCTCTTTCTACTTGTCACATGCATCAATCTATCTTTTATTCAGTCCTTGTAAGCAATTAGTGGTTCAAGTAGATTGTCAATAAAATATACATTCAGATATTTTGACTCTGTTATGACAATTATCTTTGCATCATAAGTAGTACATAAATAATGTAGGATTTTATTAACCTTTTCTGAATTAGTTAGTTCTCTATCTAAAGCATGTAATGAGTTAATAATTTGAGTAAAATGTGTATACATATCATAAATTGACTCATTTGATTTCACACAAAATAGTTTGTAAACAAGTAATAAAATATTCATTCTATATTATTTAATCTCTTTTGTCCCTTCATAAGTTATGCAAAGCCTATCCTATATTTCTTTTGCAGATTTGCAGGTAGAAACATGCATATAGTCTTCTGATTTCAATGCACAAAAAAAAACTAATTAAATATTTTGCATTTATCTGTGCTAAGCCTTTTCTTCTTGTGTCCAATCAGTGAATGGTGTTTCAACTCTAACGCCATCAACAACTCTGATGGGTCTAGTGTAATAATCTTGTATTAATATCCACATGTGATAGTCAAGTGATTGCAAAAATTAGACATGCGAGTTTTTCAAAAATTGAACGGGTTATTATCAAATAAAGGTGGTCTAGTGATAGAGTATCCTTTAGGAGTGTTACAATTTTTAAAAGTAGTCATGATCATTTTTCAAAAAGTAATCTAAACTTTAATTTATGAAATAGGCTCTAATACCACTTGAAAGTCCGAGTAGGTTGTTAGACCTTATTGAAATATCTCAAGGTTAACAAATAGGGGGGTAAATTTGTAATTTAAAAAAAAGGATTTTTAAAATTTTTGTTAGAAAGATTAAAGAAAAATCGTGAAATATGTAGTTGTGTAGTAAACTGATTATCACAATAATTGTTTCAACCACAAAATTTTTAAGCGCAAAAAAATAAAAATATTGAAAAGTAAAGTAAATAGAAGAATACCAAATTTATAGTGATTCGATCCAAACTAGACCTACGTCCACTCCTTGGAGACTCCTTCTCCAGGTATTGTACTAAACTAAAGTGGCTCTCCTTTTGCCCCTATAGTAAGGCATAGAAGCCTTTATAAACTCTATTCCACCAACCCTGGTGTGTCAGAGTACTAATGTCCTTTCTTACCCTCCTGGTGATGGTAGAGAATATTCATTCCTTTTCACCCTTCTAGTGATGGTAGAGTACTACTGTCCTTTCTCATCCTCCTGGTGACGGTAGAGAACCTTCGTCCTTTTTTGCCCTCCTGGTGACGACAAAGTACCAACATCATTTCTCATCCTCCTAGTGATGGTAGAGTACCGTGACACAATATTGTAGATCTTCTCTTAAAAGCCTCCATAGAAGATCGACAGAAATTAAAAAAAAAAAAAAAAAAAAGATCATCGCTTTGGGAAACATTGTGAATCCCTCATAACTCCCCCTCACTTGATCACTCACACTTTAGTCTCACAATCTCTCCCAAACACTCGCACTCAAGGGCCACTCTCAATACAAAATTGTAGTGAAGATATAAAGTGTCAGTTTTTAGGGCACTTATGTATGAAACACAAGAAAAACCATTCAAAAAACTAAAAATTACAAGTCAAACAACCTAGGATTGTATAGTACGATTAAGGATCGTCTATACTTATAATTCAAAAATCCATATACGAGCCTATGCGAACCTTATTTTGTATTATGCCTGTCATCTGTATGAACTGACATCATACTGTATGAACAGTTCAAAACTTAACCTATTCATGTAGTATGATCTTGTAAAACCCTTATTTTATACTATATCAGTTGCATGTACAAACTGACATAGTATACTACGAATAGTTAACACAAATCATGTTTTGTTTGGGACGAACATGGACGATCCCATTTCATACTCTATCAGTCATATGTACAAACTTATAACATTCAGTATAAACATTGTAAAAAATAGATAAGTTCATTTGGGATGAACTGGTACGCACCCATTTCATACTCCATGAATCATATGTACGAAATAACATCGTACAGTACAAACAGTGCAAAAATATAAGACATGATTTGATTAACTTCTTTTTGGAGAAAAAGTAAAACAAATCGTCCAATACGATTGTAAATCATACATTATGAAAATTTTAAGTTTTGACTCTCTCTCCCTTAGTGTGTGTGTGTGTGTGTGTGTGTGTGTGCGCGCGTGCATATGGTTACCCCATTATAATCACATTCTCTCAGATTTAAGAAAAATAAAAAAAAAATTATAGACTTCATTACATCAAACCCTAATATATTATTTCTTAAAGTCTTCAGCAGTCTGGAGTATGATTTTCCTAAAATGTTAGTACACACAAATAGCAAATATAAAACATCGAGTACATGCTCAGGAGAAATGATAAAATTAAATAGAATAATAATATTTTTATCACCAAAAACACATTCTCAGTATGGATTCATGAGTTGCAACGATGGAGAATACCTGGAAAGAGCAGTAAACTCTATCACAATTGTATCACTGGCATACTCTCTTGAATCAGTCTCAAAAAGAACTTTGTACCTATCTCTTAGCAGGCGGAGGTACAAAACCATATCCTGAATGTCTCCGTAAACTCCTCCTAAGTAATTAGAGTATTTACACAACCCTAAAACTTCTCTCTCTACTGGCCCAACCACATGCGCTCTTCCTTGCCATCTTACAAAAGTGCAGTAAATGTAACTCCTCTCTTAGGAGGATAACATGTCTTATCCAAAGTCTTGTATCTCCTCGTACCAAATCCTCAACTGCTCTAGGCTCAATAACACCTAAAATTCTATGAGGATATAATCTCTTAACTTCTGTAAATATATATCCATGTTATTAGATCGAGTACCAAAAACCTGAGTATAAGGTTCACTTTTTAACTATACTATCAAACCTATAATTTGAGAAACTGTATCAAAACTAATCATAGGAGCTATACCCTGAACCTTAGTTTCCTGACTAGAGCTTTGACCATTTGTCATATCTTGATTTGGCTGAGGTGGATCAGCCATCCCAAAATATTGAACAAAGCTAAATGCAGCACATGTAGATGAATAAATAAAATGAGCGCCCTAATCTACCCAAAAGCATCTCACTTCTACAGATTAAATCATGTGGCTCTGTTATGGTTTGCCTCTCCAACCTTGCTCTGATACGAAAAATATTTGTCACATACTAACACGATATGACCCAATATCACGCAGGTCATGTCGTGTCTTATTATGATAAGACTCAAATCTAAAGGTTTGGTTGGAGAAGTACTGAAATAAAACTTTTAATTTATATACTACACATAACCACTATTGAATGATATATAAAGTGGAAGGCTACTGAATCTCAAAATTAATTTTTTATATGTCATTCAAAAAATAAATATGCAATCCGAGGTATCTACAACAACTCTTGGTAACAGATAATATAACCAAATGGAAGCCAAGCCTACAAAATCAAATCTAACAAAAAAATACTTATAGAACATATCAAAGCAAACTATCCAAAACTACTCAACTCGCTCATTACCCTTTATCTAACCTGAAAACAAAAGTAAAAGTAGTAATGAGCTAACAAAACTCAGTAGGTTATCACAGCCTAAAAAAGATATCATTAACTAAAATCAAAAGAACTATTATGTTGTAATAATAAACTAAAGTTCTGTATAGAAAGCCAAAATTGAATGCATTTATACAAATACTAGAATTAATTGAATTATGAGTAAACATTCATATTGAATATCGGAATGGCTTTCAAGCACAAATTTTCATATATATCTTTGTTACTAAAATCTAATCTCAACAGCCCGCTGGCTCCTGCATAATCTCATTATAATTTCTTTCAAAATGAAATATCTTAAATATGGAGATTTACATACATATTATAAAATTTGTATGTATTTAAATATCTAATACTTAAATTTTAATCTATATTTTTATGACATTTTAATATCTAAATCATATAAAATATATGCATGAAAAGATATACTTTATTTTAAATAAGTTGATTTTAGTGAAAATTTTGAAGTAATTTATAATTTTAAATGTTATATAAATTAATACAAATATTTAAATGTTAGATATGTAAATAAATAAAAAATTTGTGGTATGTACGTGAATGACCTTTTAAATAATGAAAGAAACTATATCAGACTATTAATAAATACATAAATTGTAGCTATGAAGCAGTCACCTTTGTCCGTATACTAAGGCCTTTTTTAGTTTAGCTTGACCGTCATATCCGGCAGAACAAAAGAAATATTGCTTTGGGAAGAAGAAATATTATGTAAGAATCCTTAATTTAAATTTTACAATGACACTTTTTTAATCATCAAATTTATTTTAAAATATATAAAATTTATCTTAATTAGTTATATATTTGTTGCTTATATATCATCAAAAAATTATCTTGATCATGCACGAATCTTGAGGCAAAATCAAGTGGGAAACTTCAAAAATTAAATATGGGGCCATCTAAATTGCAATTTCAGCAAACTTATATTCAAATTGAACGTCTCGGAAATACGAACCCAACGGCAGCAAATTCAACTCGATCCTAACCCAAATGGCTACAAATCAAAGACCCGAAACACATTCATAAGGTTCAATTCATAATTTGGATTACTAAATAGTTCCAAATATGACATGCTTCTAGTCAAATCGAGCGGCTCGATGAGACAAATCAAATGAGTCCAAGATCGTCAAATTTTGATATCCCTAGAGCCTTCAAATGCTCTATAAACGGTCAACAATCAAGGAATTCAACATCGGACGTCCATTAAAACCACTCCAAATTTACCCCCAATCATCCACCTATTTACTGGTCATGCCATCCTCATAAAACTATAAATAGCCCCTCATTTATCTTAAGAGAGAACCCAAGTAAGAAGAAGAGAAGAGAAGAAGAGAAGGAGAGAAGAAGCTCCTCATCAACTACCGTTGGAGTTCTGCCTGACTTTCAAGTGATGTCGGAGTTCCGCCTAACTTTCAAGTGATGCTAGAGTTCCGCCCGACTTTCAAGTGATGCCGTAGTTTCGCCCTGAATTTCAAGTAATGACGGAGTTCCGTCCGACCACCAAGTGATGCTAAAGTTTCTCACCACTTTTAAGGGACACCAGAGTTCTTCCCGACTTTCAAGTAACGTTGGAGTTCCTTTCGACCACCAAGTAACGCTGAAGTTTCTACTGACTTTCAAGTGACGCCAGAGTTCTGCCCAGCTTTCAAGTAACGTCGGAGTTCCTTCCGACCACCAAGTGATGCTGAAGTTTCTTCTGACTTTTAAGTGACGTCGGAGTTTCGCCCGACTTTCAAGTGACGCCGGAGTTCTATCCGACCTCCAAGTAATATTAGAACTCTCTCTAATAAACAACGGACACTAGTTTTCTGATACCAGCATTCAGATATCTTTGTGCAGCTAAATTTCTACCTTGGAGTTGATTATTGTAATCTGATCGTCCTAAATTTTAATGATGAGTCAGCCTCTTGTAACTCAAGTAAACACTAGTGGAATTCTTTCAACTAGGCATGGCCCCATAGTTTTTCCTTTACAGGGTTTTCCATATAAAAATCTTGATGTTTTATTTCTCTTCTATTTTGTGTGTTGAATATCCGTATAATTCTGAGACGAAAAATTCTAACTCTATCGCCGCGTATATTTTAGCCCACAATAGTTTGATTCCATCTGTGGGAACACTATCCCACAATTCTAAGTATTGCTTCAATGGAAAACAGGCGTAGCAATCGTATCTTGGGAGCTTCCCGCTCCAACTCTTAACAATCCAGGAATTAGTCTATGAATCATGGATGCCCAATTTCTACCTCTTTTTTATTCTAGGGGGCAAAATGCTGCTGGAGAAGGAACCTCAGGACCTTCACTTGAAGAACGAAATAGAAAGATAGAAGAATCTCATAATGAGATCCTTCAACTCTTGCGAGAGACTCAATGACCGACACTAGTACCTCAAGAAGATATTTTTCTCCCACGAGATCCATCAGGGCACGAAGATGTTCAACCCGAACATCTTCATGGTGCGATTCCCCTTCCTCCACCAAGGATGCATGCCCCAACACATCAAGACAATGAGCTTGCTGACATAGCAAGATCTACCCATCCTTCAAAACAGGTCGCCAACCTCGCATTCTTCCAGACATCCCCAAGGACTCAACTCAACAGCGTATTGCTAAACTCCCTCGTAACGTCTTACATCATGACTTACGAAGATTTATCCAAGAAGAGTTTCCCATAAGGGGTATAAGGCAATTTCATCATCAATGTGACTTACAAGAGTCATCACGTTTGACCGGCGCCATCATTCAACACCCCATTCTGGTAGGATTCAAATTATCAATTATCAACTCTTATGTCGGAATATCCAACCCATACGAGCATATCGATCATTATAGAACCATCATGCATATCCAGTGAGCCTCAGATGTGCTTCTATGCCAAAATTTTCCTGCTACCCTTAAAGGACAAGCACGAGATTCACGGATAATTCATATTCATATTTAGGCATAGATCTTACCTCTCTTTTTATTCCCTAAAACAAATCGAAATGATTGAAATTTTTCTATTTGGAATTTTCTTAGGTCTAATTCAACAGGTTCTTCCAGCTCGATATTGTCAAGAATTCCTAACTATTGCATGGGAAGAGATTCATCTTAAAAGCATTTTTGTAGTTCTATTCACTTCCAGCTGGAACAATATCCACCTTTGTCAAATTGGTCAAAGTATTCATTAAACATTTTGTCTCCAATCGGAGAATTGCTAAGAATTCTTCCCACCTTATTAGGATTCGCCAGAATGAAAGAGAATCACTGAAGCAATATTTTAGTGATTTTTTATGGAAGCTCGACAAATTTTAGGAGTTGATCCTGAATTGTTAAGAGGAGCTTTTCTTGAAAGCCTTCATCCTGGTCCCTTTTACTCGACACTTATGCGAGACACGGTTCCTTTATATGCTAACATGATCTATCATGTAGAGGTACAAATATCAGCAGATGATGCTATCAACACCAATAGGAAGCAATTTGATTGACCTTCTAAAAAGCATAAAATGCTCCTATAATGGATAACTCATTCTCAAGCAAAAGAAACAATAGAAGAATAGCTTACCTCCTAGAGGAAGAGTATACACCTCTCAATTCATCTCAAACTAATATATTGATGGCCATTCGAGATCAAAAAAATATTAAGTGGTATAATGCTTTAAAGCTGAACATAAGAAATTAGGAGCAATACTATCATTTCCATCGCAGTCGTGGACACACTACTGAAGCTTGCAGATAGCTTAAGGATGAGATTGAGAGGCTGATCCAACAAGGATATCTCTAGCAATTTATCCAAAACTCGCCTGCTCGAGATGAAGCTGGTCACACTGTAGGGTAAAATCAACAAAAACAAAGATAATTATTCACGCACTTTGTGCATTTATGTTAGTAATACTACTTGTCTTGTTTCATCGTTTCTCTTTTATGTTAAATAGGGTGTCACTTTGATATCCCTAATGTATTCTTCCAAGTTAAACATTGTGTTATCCTTGTACGTATATCTTCTATGTTGAGTATAATGTAACTTGTATATTCCTAAGTCATACTAGGAACTTATTGTATTGTCTTATATGGCATAGTAATGTGCTTCTCACTCTATTATAATATTATCTTATTTTTAACGAAGGATAAAAATGACAATAAAAAACTACCTATGAATATAATCTCTTTATCTATGATTTGGAAAATACATAATCTTTATTGTTTCTAAATCATTGGGTGATCAATCCCAAGGGGATTTGATCTGACCTCTTTTATATTTGTTAATGTCATCGAGCAGGGCTCTGACATACAACCTCGGATAGGTCATACATCCGTGGTGGATTCTCTCAACATCTTTCATATAGGTTAACATCATCAAGTATGGCTCTAATATATAACCTCGGATAGATCATACAACCTTGGTAGATTCTCTTGACCTCTTCCATATAGGTTAACGTCATCGAGCAGGGCTCTGACTTACAACCTCGGATAGGTCATACATCATTAGTGAATTCTCTCATTGAGCATGGCAACATATCAAAGCATGTCTCAAAGATGTATAATTCAGCTTCCTCTATTGGACAAGTTCTCAACTTCTTATACAATATCAATGGAGTTACATAAATCCAACATCATATTCAAGTGTATATTAATTCTCACTAGAAGTTGATATTAAAAAGTACAGTGGCGTCATTTGTACAAGATATTATCATCAAACAACAAGCAACTTTAAAATGGTCAAATGTCCTTGGTGTATTCAAGTGACCTCTTCTCTATTACGCATTAAAGCATCTCCTACAACTTCTTTAAAGAAAGAACATAACCTAATCATCATCAGGCCTCTACTGAGTTAACAGTGTTAGTGTGATGCCAAAATGCTGGCATAAAACACTGCTTCGGCCCCTTAACTCAAGGATATCTGATGTCGGCACACTTCAGTATAGATGCATATTGCCTTAGCAAAATGTCTCTGGACACCCGCCATAATCGGCCCTTCATTTGATATCTTTTGGCAGTCCTTCACTTTATATATGACATCATTCACTTATTGCTTAACTATTGATAGTAGCACACCCTTGAACTTTCTCCTTCAGCCTACACTCGGTCGTTGACTGCCAACGGACTTCAACTTGATCATCCATCACCAACAAATTTACACTCAAATAGCATTGAAATTCTCCCCATCTACTAATAGCTTATGGTTCTTCTCAGGAGTACTATTGCCACCGGATCTTCTCAAATCACACTCAAATGCAAGAATCATTTGATCTTCTTTTGTCAAAGGCAGTTTAGTGGATAGAACAAACTCTCATCATGGCTTCTCCTATACAAGAGAGGGACATTGAAGCTTGATAGGGGAATGTCATCAATCTCTGACAGTGGAATGTCTCCAATGTAAGAAGAAGAACACATGAAAAGAAAAAAGGAGGTAAAATCACCTTCTACACAAGAGAGGGGCACTAAATCTTGATAGTGGATGCAACCTATCTTTGACAGTGGATGTCTCTCATGTAAAAAGATAGCCAAAGGAGAAGACAATGGAAGGAGAAAAAATTTTCTTCTACACTAAAGAGGGACATAGAGTTTAAGTAGGGGAAGTTACCAACAAAAAATAGTGGAAGGCCTCTAGAGAAAGAAGAAAATGGGGGAGAAAGGAAAGGAAATGCTACAAAAATTCTAACTTCTATATAAGGAGAGGGCACTGATTTTGCATAGGGAAAGTCACCTATGAAAAAATTGTGAAAAGTCTCAACTGTAAGAAAGTCAGAGAGAGAAGAAAGAAAAAGGAGAAATTTTCCTCTAGCTCAAGGGGATATTTATATCATTTTTAAGGAGAGGATAAGCTTTCAGAATATTCTAAATTTTTTTGAAATTTTTTGGAATTTTCCAAAAAAAATTTTAATTTTAAAAAATTTTGAGTGGGGCCCACTAAAAAAATTCATATAACTATTGCTCGCCCATTCTGCCCGTGGAATAGTAGGCCGCTCCACTGGTGGCTAGCCGGTCGGCAGGCCGGTTTGGCCTCTAAACGCATCCGAGCTCCTATTTTGAGCCCAAACAATCCAAATTGAATATTTTAAGGGTCCCCGGATACATTTTTTGACATTCCGGACTCAGTTTTGATGTTTTTGAAGCTCAACATGACTTCTATGATCAAGTTTGACAAAATTTATAACTTATGAAATGCAATGTTTTGCGATTTGTCCAATGTAAAATATCGAGATAAGTATTTTCGGACTTCTGGAGCTTTGATGTCTAAAATAGAGGGGCAACTGATGATCAAGGACGAATATCAAGGAAAAATCAGGTGGGAAACTTCAAAAATTAAATCAGGGACTATTTAAACTCTGATTTAAGTAAACTTAGAGTCAAATTGAATGTCTTAGAAATACAAACCCAACGACATCAAATTCAGCTCGAACTAAGCCCAAATGGTTCCAAATTGAAGATAAGAAGTATATTTGGAAGGTTCAATCCATAACTTGAATTACCAAATAGTTTCCAAATATGACATGCTTATAGTCGAATCAAGTGGCGCAATGAGACAAATTTAACGAGCTTAAGATCATCAAATTTTGATATCATTAGAGCCATCAAATGCTCAATAAATGGACCACGATCATTGGATTCAACATCGTCCGTCCATTCAAACCACTCCCAATTTACCCATAATCTTCCTCTATTTACTGGTCATGCCATATCAGAAAACTACAAATAGCCCCTCATTTCTCTTAAGAGGGGACCCAAGTAAGAAGAAGAGAAGATAAAAAGAGAATGAGGAAGAAGCTCCTCCTAAACCACCGCTGGAGTAAAGCCCGACTTTCAAGTGACTCGGAGTTCCGCCTGACTTTCAAGTAACACCAGAGTTCCATCCGTCCACCAAGTGACGCTGATGTTTCTCCCCACTTTTAATGGACGTTGGAGTTCCGCCCGAGTTTCAAGTAACGTTGGAGTTCCGTCCGACCACCAAGTGACGCTGAAGTTTCTCCTGACTTTCAAGTGACGCCGGAGTTCCGCCTGACTTTCAAGTAATGCCAGAGTTCCGTCAGACCCCCAAGTGACTATGAAGTTTCTTCCGACTTTTAAGGGAAGTTGGAGTTCCGCCCAACTTTCAAGTGACGTCGGAGTTCTGTCCGACCTCCAAGTAACATATGAACTCTCTCCGACAAACAATGGACACCAGTTTTCTGGTACCAGCATTATGATATCCGCGTGCAACTGAATTTCTACTTGAGAGTTGATTATTGTAATCTGATCATCCTAAATGTTAAGGATGAGCCAGCATCTTGTAACTCAAGCAAACACTAGTGAAATTCTTTAAATTGGGTGTGGTCCCGTGATTTTTCCCTTTATAGTGTTTTCCTTGTAAAAATCTTGGTGTTTTATTTCTCTTCTGTTTTGTGTGATGAAATCTGTACAACGCTGAGATGAAAAGTTTTAACTCTATCGCTGCGTCTACTCTAGCCCGCAACAATTGCGTACTAGAAAATTTATCTTATTAGCATTTATTATCTTTGATTTATGCAAAAATATTGTGTGGATGATAGAAATTATAAGATGCATCATAATTGTTACATTAAAAAATTCGGGAATGTGAAAAGTTAACTATGAAATTGTAAATACAAGAATTTATCATTCTTCATAATTGAAGAAAGTGATATTATATAATTAAAAATAATTATCTAATCTAATTGTAGATATTGCAAGAGTAGGGCATCCTTAGGAAGACAATTGAAGTTCAACAACACTGATGTTGTTAGTAGTTAGACAACAATAATTTAATGATGAAAGTTAAGCGGAAGTGATGATTATTGGGAAATACAATAGAATTCTGTAGGTCTCTCAGCCCGCAACAATTGTGTACTAGAAAATTTATCTTATTAGCATTTATTATCTATGTTTTATGCAAAAATATTGTGTGGATGATAGAAATTATAAGATGCATCATAATTGTTACATTAAAAAATTCGGGAATGTGAAAAGTTAACTATGAAATTGTAAATACAAGAATTTATCATTCTTCATAATTGAAGAATGTGATATTATATAATTAAAAATAATTATCTAATCTAATTGTAGATATTGCAAGAGTAGGGCATCCTTAGGAAGACAATTGAAGTTCAACAACACTGATGTTGTTAGTAGTTAGACAACAATAATTTAATGATGAAAGTTAAGCGGAAGTGATGGTTATTGGGAAATACAATAGAATTCTGTAGGTCTCTCAGCCCGCAACAATTGTGTACTAGAAAATTTATCTTATTAGCATTTATTATCTATGTTTTATGCAAAAATATTGTGTGGATGATAGAAATTATAAGATGCATCATAATTGTTACATTAAAAAATTCGGGAATGTGAAAAGTTAACTATGCAATTGTAAATACAAGAATTTATCATTCTTCATAATTGAAGAATGCGATATTATATAATTAAAAATAATTATCTAATCTAATTGTAGATATTGCAAGAGTAGGGCATCCTTAGGAAGACAATTGAAGTTCAACAACACTGATGTTGTTAGTAGTTAGACAACAATAATTTAATGATGAAAGTTAAGCGGAAGTGATGGTTATTGGGAAATACAATAGAATTCTGTAGGTCTCTCAGCCCGCAACAATTGTGTACTAGAAAATTTATCTTATTAGCATTTATTATCTATGTTTTATGCAAAAATATTGTGTGGATGATAGAAATTATAAGATGCATCATAATTGTTACATTAAAAAATTCGGGAATGTGAAAAGTTAACTATGCAATTGTAAATACAAGAATTTATCATTCTTCATAATTGAAGAATGCGATATTATATAATTAAAAATAATTATCTAATCTAATTGTAGATATTGCAAGAGTAGGGCATCCTTAGGAAGACAATTGAAGTTCAACAACACTGATGTTGTTAGTAGTTAGACAACAATAATTTAATGATGAAAGTTAAGCGGAAGTGATGGTTATTGGGAAATACAATAGAATTCTGTAGGTCTCTCAGCCCGCAACAATTGTGTACTAGAAAATTTATCTTATTAGCATTTATTATCTATGTTTTATGCAAAAATATTGTGTGGATGATAGAAATTATAAGATGCATCATAATTGTTACATTAAAAAATTCGGGAATGTGAAAAGTTAACTATGCAATTGTAAATACAAGAATTTATCATTCTTCATAATTGAAGAATGCGATATTATATAATTAAAAATAATTATCTAATCTAATTGTAGATATTGCAAGAGTAGGGCATCCTTAGGAAGACAATTGAAGTTCAACAACACTGATGTATGTTAGTAGTTAGACAACAATAATTGGATGATGAAAATTAAGCTGAAGTGATGGTTATTGGGAAATATAATAGAGTTCTATAGGTCTCTCAGCTCTCAAACCCTCTTCACATAGAAAATGTTGTCATATTTATGTCTCTGAGAAGGAATTTTTCATAAATTTAAATGGAATCCAAAACATTCTATCATACAAACTATATTAATCTCTTTGATTATATATCATTTATCTAATATTTGTGTGCCTAAATGATGTTAAGGCAAATGCTTGGGCTGATTGGATTCATCTCATCGAGTTACACAATTTGACTATAAGCATATAATATTTAGTGATCGTTTGATCCAACAATTAATGTTTGAAAATTGTAAATATGCTTTAAGTAATTGATTTGGGTTCATTTGGACTCCGATATGACCGCTGGTGATGTCGACGAGTTTGTCTCTTCGTGACATTCAGTTGAACAAAAGCTTCTTGAAATTAAAATTACGACGATTCTAGATTTAATTCTAAAAATTTTTAATTTAAAAGTTATCAAAAAATTCATGATAATTAAGGCTTCGTTTGAGACGGCTTTTTTATTGCTTTCTAAAACGGAGTTTTAATACAAAAATAAAAAAATTTGTACTAAAATTATTTTTTAGAAAGCAGTAAAAAAACCGTCCCAAACGAAGCCTAAGTGATTTTAAAAAAATATATATTAATACGACATGAATTTAAAATAAATCTAATAATATGATTTTTTTTTCTTTAGAACACTACGTACACAACAAAGTTGTCTTTTGTATTTATTAGAAGAACTAGCTGAGATGGGTTTATGGGCTATTTCGGGTCGATGAAAACAAAGTTTGTCATTTTCCAAAAGTCCAAATCAGGTTTTGGAAATCATTGAACTTTTAGATTATTTAACATTCAACTCCTCATAAAAGTCTAAAATACCAACCTTTTCAACTAATATTATCCTAGTTAAATTCGAATACAAAATTGCTATTTGCAAATTAAATAAAGAAAAGAATAATCGGTATGGTTATGTAAAATGATATTTTTGATATATGGATTACGACTCGGCATTAAATAATTCAATATTTGCAATAAAGCGTTTAGAAAATATTCAGCGGATATTATAGTGATGGGAGACATGATAGAAATTTAAATTATAAATTTAATTAATTTAAATTTATTTTTTTTAAATGGCTAAATAAGAAATGCATATTTTTTATAATTACGTGAGCGTAATATATAAAATATGTGTATTATATTTTGAATGTTTAAAATACAAGTATTTTACCCACAATTAAAGGATAATAAAAATATAAAATATTTTCGAATAATTTGTGTCCATCTATTATGGGACTGATATGTGAATTCAATGACATGGCTAAGAATCTTCGTGAGAATGTGTGATTTTGATGCAAAATTTATTGAAATTTAAGAAATTTTAAGGCATATTTTATAATGAAGTTTAATTTTCTTTGAGCTACTTTGAGATGAGTGCAATATATAAATAATTTATGTTGCACTCATCTCAAAGTGGGTTTGAGATTTAAAAATTTTAAGATTTAAAAATTTTAAAGTTCATAATAAAATAAAATAAAAAAAATAAAAATTCTTTTATGCAAAAGACCATGTCTTCCGTTCTCTAATATATATATTTATAATTCATTCGCAACAATATTAATTGAATTCCACTCCATTAGCCTTATTTATTTATTAATTTATTTGTCAATTTCATCCCTTTTGTCTTTTTTTTTATTTTTTCTTTTATTTAAACCTCAAGGAAAGAAGATTGAGGCGAATATGACTTGCATTTGACTGAGTAGGTATGTTTGGTTGGTGGAACATTGGGTGACTCTAGAGATTGACATCTTCCTCTAAGAGGAATTTTTCCAAACTATTTGAGTGTAAAAGGAAAGAACAAGATAGCAAGGCTTCATTTGGGATAGCTTTCTTACTATTTTCTAAAGCAATTTTTTAGTATAAAAGTATCATGAAGTTGTGGACGGCCAAGGTTGGTTGGCAACTTGGTTGGCCCTTCGATTTTGTGTTTTACCAGTGGATGGCCCCACCCTGGCAACCCGAAGCTGGTCTGAGTCCGTTGATATCACCCCTAATCATTCTGGTCTTTGCATAGTATTGTTGTTTTTCCTGTAAGCTTTTGATGTGGCCCTTTGAGGGGACTTCTTTCGTAACTTTCCTTTTTTAATATATTTGGTGGTTTAAAAAAAAAAACAGTGGCCAAAAGTTGTCCCAAACAAAATTAGCTTTCTTACTGCTTTATGAAATAATTTTTAATACAAGATTTTTTTAATTGCATTAAAAGATTTTTTTGGAAGGTTTCATTGCATATAAAAAAAATGAGAAGGATATTGCTTATATAGAAAAAGGGAATTAGAGAGTGGACATCCATTGCATATTTTGGAAGGTTCCACTGCATATCTATTAAACACATATTTCTTCATCTTCGAGGGAAGGGGCCGGCATATGCTTTCATGGAAAGTGCAGTGGTTCTTTGAATAAGTATATAAAGACCTCTTAAATTAAAGGGACAAATCATGGATCAATTCCCCTTTTTAGAAGAGTTGACTAATTATTCATTATCATATCATAATTAAATAATAGAAAAGGTTAAATAAGTTAATTTTTAATTACCAAGTCATTTATACTAATTAAATATTAAAAAAAATTGTAACCATGTTAGTTTGATCTTTTCTATGTGTTAGTAATAATATACCTAAGATAATAAAAAATGTAACTAGAACTAATAATTAATTCCTAATTAAACTAATTAATGATTAATTAAGTTGTAATTCTATTAATTTATGATGTTTAGGTATTAGATATTAATAATCACTTGATTGCTTATAATAATTAAGTATGGATACGTCACCAAAAATGTCTTTGATCGAGCATGAATCTTGAGGCAAATTATAATTGCCAACATCCAAAATTAAATACAAGAACATTCGAACTCTAATTTTAGGAAACGTATGGTCAAATTGAATGTCTCTATGAGACAAATCGAACGACATAAAAATTAGTTCAATCCAAGCCCAAATGGGCTCAAATCAAGGGACAAAAATATATTTGGAAGCTTTAGTGCATTAATTAGATGACTAAATGATATCCAAATATAACATGCTTATAGTCGAACAGAGCAAGTCGATGAGACAAATCTAATGTGCCAAATATTGCTTAGCTGTAAAATCATTCAAGCGCTTAAATGCTAAACAAATGCTTCATAATAAGGGAGTCAGTTTACACCATCTGTTTGAGCACTTCGAATTTAGTTGGATCTTCTTCATATTTACGGAGCGTGCCACTATCAAAATCTATAAAGAGATTGATCCCCTCTTCCCACATGAAAGGGGGCTTAACTTTTGGAGGCTTAGACCTTAGGCTAGAGACTTAAGAGAGCTTTGAGGATTGACGCATCCCGGTGCTCACCCCAACACCACCGCCGGTGAATCCTCATCATTTGGCCAACGCTACTGGATCTGTACCCAACCATCATCGTCAGAACTCAATTAGGAAGCATTAGTTGGGCTTTCATCTGATCTCCATCACCCGCCGATGATGAAACCTCCGACCATCGTTTACCACCGACTTTGGTCTCTCTAACCTCTGTTATCAGTTGACTACGGTTACTCCAACCACTGTCGCCTGATTACTAGGATCCCTCTGAACACAGTCACCCACTTACTGCTATCCGACCAGCATCTCCCGTTAACTATAGTCGCTCCAACATTTGTTGCTTACCTATTATGGTCCCTCCAACTACTATCACCAACCAACTATGATCCGTCTGATCATTGTCTCCCATCAACATAGATCCCTTCAACTACCATCGCTTGGAAACTATAGTTATGGTGCCACCGATAACCGAAATCCATTGACTATATTTCCTCCAACCACCATCACCAACCGACTATCATCTCTCCAACCTTAATGTCCACCTCGATACATTAATATCATATAATATGTATGTATTAATTTTTTTTTAATTTTGTTCCGTTATTATGAATAAAATAATATTATTATGATTTTAGATTTTTTTTACTTTGAAATATGGAGGGCTTAAATTGAGTTTATTCATTTATTTTTTTGCTAAAATTCAAATAGTTTTAGTCATTTGATTTATCTTGAAATTCATGTCAAGTAACACTCTTTTGATCACTAAAGTTAAAGAAATTAAAATTAAACATCATTTCAACATTTTAAAATACTCTAAAATATATATTTTATGTCAAATGTTATACATGATCTTATAATTTTTTAATGATCCCTATATTTTTGGTTATCTATCTCTCATTTTATTAATCATTTTTTTAATATACAGTAAAAATCTAAAATTTAAAGAAAATCAAGTATAAGCCAAATTTGCCGCATGATTATGTGGCCTTCGGCCTATTGTGGAACAATTTTTTACTGTTTTCATGATATGAAAAATAGTTAATAAATATAATATATGTATTTGATATATTTTTTTGAGTTTTTATCTTTAATTTTTTTTTTTATAAATAAAATTTTAAACTAATGAAAAAATATTAAAAAATAAAAATAGAAATGCTAAAACGCCAAATTTGATCAATAATACTTACAAGATTATTTTGGTTGCCATCCCATCTCTCCGTCAATTTTTGTTTTCTTTTCTTCTTTTTTTTTTTTTTGTTCAGAAAATTCAGAGCAGGGCTACGCGTTAATAAACGTAAAATTTTCATGTCCTTAAAGGACCAGAAACTCGCTAAAAGAATAACATTTGAAATAAAACCTGAGAGCTTTAAATCCTATCTATTACAGGAACATAAAAGCAAAGCAAATAAGAAGGACAACAAAATTCCAATAAATAAAAGCACCAACAGCAACAAGCATCTAGACCAGCACCCCAATTAACGGCTACCAGGAGCAAACAAAAGACCTGGAACAAATCGAAGTAAATAGGGAAATAACATCCAAAAGGACTGCATCTACCACAACATTAGCTCCAAAATTAACAACTCCCAAAAGAACAGACAAATGATCCAATAAGCAGCAACCCAAAGAACAATCTCCACCAAGAGAAAAAAAATGCTCGAGAATAATACCAAAAAGGGAATTAAAACCTGCAAGGACAAGTAGAACTAGAAGGAAGATGGGGTAGCAACCCAACCTCACAACCAACACCAAACACCCACCAACTAGCAGATGGGCCAACAACAAAGCCACCAGCTAAACAAAAAAGAAAACACCCAAACAACCAAATAGCTACCTTCTAGAGTTCCCCCTACAATGCTTACTGGCACGAGAAAGCGCTTTCTCAGTAACCTGACAAACATCAAAACCATACAATTCCTTAAAAGAGTCATCTTGCTCAACATCCAAATCCACACCCCTCACCCAACGATGATGGATACCCATCATGCTAGACTAAATGACCTGAGTAAGTGGCCCTCAAATTAGATACCAGAGCGTATAAACCATTTGGGGACATGATAGTTATAGGCTCCTCAAGTACGACTCAGACCCCATCGATATAGTGGATTCGCCACCAACAGTAACCAAGGCACCCGACATAACACCTACCACCTCACCATCTTCCTCCAGCTTAGCATGAGACAAAGCCAAAGCACAAGCCCCTACACTTTCATGGTCACTCAATTGGTTACTCTGCCACCATAGGACAAACAACATGTGAAACAAAACTACCACCACAATCAAACACAACCTCAGCATGATCCTTATCAAAAATAAGCAAAGGAGAAACAACACCATCATCAACTTGATTACAATTAACCTCTTGATTCTCCAACAAAACACCTTGAGCCACATTAAAGTCTTGTGAAGAAGGGTTAACTGCCACATCACCATGAGTCACATTAAAGTCACACGAAGAAGAATCAATAACCACTACCCTGACCAAGTCAGCGACCAATGATTCATTTCCAACCAAAGGGGATTCAATGCCAATACTAACATCAACTTCAAGAGGAACTAATTCACTTGTTAGAATAGGTAAATCATTCTCAGGGAAAACAACAACATCAATAGGGTTCTCATCTAAAAGAACGGGAACCGCATTAGCAACAATTTTATCACCCACATCCTTATCTAAACTAACCACATTAGGCACATGAATATTAGCTAGTAGAGGATTTAAAATATGGCAATCGACTTTAGAGTGTCCTAAAACCTTACAGTGAGCAGAATAGGCAAGGAACTCCTCCACTTGAACACGTTGAAAGAACCCCATATTTTCCGAACAAATCCAAACTTGGTCAGAGTACCTCTTGGTGACATCTAATTCCACAAACACATGAGCAACTGAGGGTCTCGAGCAATTTGATGTAGCATTATCCGTTTGCAAAGGACGGCCAAACAAAGAGCCAAGGCCATGTAAAATTTGGGAAGAAAATATGTGTGGACACAGATTGGGAAAAGACACTCAAATGAGTATAATAGAAGAATCAATGTCAATGTCTCAGAGAGGCGTACATTTAACAAGCTTCATGTAACAGTTACTAATGAAGTAAGATCGGTGCGAAAAAATGCGACAATAATCAAGATCATTCAAAATTTTAATCAAAATGTTCTTAGAGTTCAGCAAAGTGATAAAAAAATTCACCACAAAACTTAAGTTGAAAGAAAAACTTTCGGATGGCATCCAGCGACGACCACCGACTAGAAAATTTTCCTACCAACACAAACTCAAAAGGAACAACTAAAGCCCTCATTTCTTTGTCGGAAATCCATAAAGAAGGTCAACCATGGCAAGAAGTGATTTTAAGTTTGGGAAAAATCGAAGGAGGCGAATCATCTCGAAAACTAAATTTATTTGAATGGCATAGATTAGGTTTTGGTCCTATAAATAACATTTATCTAGGTTTTTTGGTGTTCCTCTGTCCATCCTCTCGACGCCTCCAAGTAGGTGGTGCAAATGATTCAAGTCAACTCACGAGTCGGCTTGAACTCGACTCATTAATAAGCTCAAGTTTGAGCATATTTTCGAGTTTGTTGGATTATCGATCTCGAGTTCAATAGAGATGAAAGCTTGGCTCGATTATTGCCTGAATTTGTGGACAAAACACGCGGATTCGAGGCAAGCGCCTCACAGGTGAGCGATTAGCGTAAGTCTTTGCTTGGGACGACTTTTTATAGCTTTCTAAAATAAATTTTCTAGTATAAAATTTATAATTTAAGAATTTTTGTGCTAAAAATTGTTTTAAAAAATATTAAGAAACCAAACCATGGCTAAGGGGCTGCTTGACAACATGTAGGATTTAACTTTAATGAGATTTAGTAAATTCTCTAAATCAAAATCCCGAGGGTGTTAAAACCTAAAAATTATTTGGTATGATATATGTTAAATCCTGAGAAACTGTTCGGCAACATAATTCATGATTTAAGGCAGTTGGTTCATTTATAAATTAAATTTAAAAGGTTTTAATTTTAATTTATGTGTTTACTGTGAGTTACTTATTAACTTTACTTTTAATTAGGTTTAATAAATTATAATGATAAACAATATAATTATAAGCCAGCTTAATTATTATTGGTTACCAAATTAACTTTTTAGAAGTTAATATTATTAAATTACTAATTATGTAATTATATTCTTAAATTCTAATTATTTAACATTTATCTTTTGAAATTACAAATATTTAACTAATACTCATATTAATGATTTAATTAATTATTTAAATATTAAACTTATTTAATGACAATTATACTGCTAAGGATATAAGGGAATAGTTAATGTTAGGTGTTGGAAGTGTATTTTAGAGGTTTTAGATGTTAGATATATAAATGGGTAAATTTAGAGTACTATGTATGTAAATCCCCAAAAAAATATTATACAAAAAACACATAGACAAAGTGGCCAAGTGAGGTGAGAATAATAGATAGCTAAAAGGAAGTTCCCAAGTTCACAATATATGAAGTACATATTTTTTTAATTATGCTTTTATAATGTGAATTATATTTATTTTAGTTAATAATATTTATTTTTTTATCTATTTATTTTTTATTTACTTAATTATATAGTATTAAAACTAATTTATTATCTATTTGTTTGAATATAAATGATCTAACATGAATTTATAGATACAAGTTTATAATATGAATTATATATATAATTGTAGAGGTAAATTAGATTTAAATATCTAACATAAATTAACAATTATTATATTTAATTTATAAACTTATACGTGAAGTAAATTTATATATGGCACTCGATTAGCCAAAAAATTGAAATTGACAGTAAAAATGACGAATGCATGGCCTCTTTCTATAGACAAACTATCCCCTAATGCTCAGTTGAGGCAAGAAGATGCATCTTTAGCTTGATTCTTTGAGAACTATCAATGGAGTCAACAATGCTAATGACTTAATAATCTTTCAAATTGTTTAAAAAGTTCATGTTGGCCGCAGTGCTTATAGGATATAGTTGAAAGTCATAAATTTTAAGATCCAATCCATCCTCTATATGTCCAAAATGGAGTAGAGAGAACCAACCCTGCATTTGAAATACTTCACATCAATTTCAAGGTCTAAACCGGATATGTCTACTAAGGAATTAATAAGACTTACCTTACCAATATTATTTTTGAATCTCCAAATGTCAAACACTATATTTGCCATGACACATTATAGTAATTGTTGATTTGGATAAAAGAATATTAATAAATTCTCTACACTGAGCCTAATCAAGCAACGTTGCATTATCTTAGGTTGGGAATCAAGTACTAGATGATTATTCTAATTAAAATCATTTTCTTTTACATGTGCATAAAATGGAACTTTCAAGTCTACCTTAGGCACAATAAAAAATTCTGATATCAAGAATTAATCCTATATACATATATGGGTTGAGTTGATAAGATTCATATCACAATAAAGGTTTAGGTGAATGCATAAAATTATAGGACAATGTCTTGTTAAACAAATGATTAGTAGAGTTGACAAATTTTGAAGTAATGAAAATAACAATAACTTGACTCTTACGATTGGTTTGATTAGAGCACATCATAAATGAAGGGGTTTATTATGAAAGCCAAACTCCTAATTGCAAAATCAAATAATCTAAGCAGTGTTTCCCAACTGATGACTATGTTGATAATAAATTTAAATTTGAGGGGAACCAATCATTAAATACTCTAAAATTTTCAAAGAAAATTAGTTTGGGATCAAATCATAATGATGTCACATTCCAAATAATATCATAATTAGAGTGGAACATTGTCTAAATCTAAGTACATTTTATGAAAAAAAAAACTAAAAAATAACCAACCGCTTCACGCTTAGAGTTTTCAATCATTCATCTACTATATCAATTTGTCAAAGAAGATAAATTTTTAAATTTGGAAAGCTAACAAAAAGTCAGTATCATATCAATTATATTCTTATGATCACAATAAAAAAAATGAGAAGTACCCCCAAAACAGGTGATTTGCTCAAAAAAGCAATTATATTATAATTATGATTAAAGCTCAAATTTCCTCTGCTAACTACTTCTATTAGTTGTGAACCATAAAACACATATGGTCATGAAGCCCTTTATAAATCAAATTCAACTTAAAATTGAACCATTTTGCAAACTTACACCTTAGATGTACAAGGTCTTTTTAGATGATGAAATTAATGGTGGTTTATAAGGATCATTAGATTATGTTGGTAGATTATCTCTGCTAACTAAGCTGGCTAGGATTCATGACAGCCTAGGACGATAAAATCATAGGATCCTAATCGAGTTCATTTTCCCATCATCTTCTTCAAGCTAATGATGATCTATTTACACTTGCCTAATAAAATCACTTATGATAAGTAAGATCGTAGAAATTATCAACTAGCCTTAATCTAAAGTTACATCTCGTGATTGAGAGAAGTAATTATTCATAAGGGCTTATGTCTATAAAAAAACCTCAAAAATGATTATAAAGTTTACATAAAATGAGTACAAAAGCTATATGTAACATGCTATCTTACATCCCATCTATCTTTTGAAAATTTAACTAGAAATCACTCATATAATTAGAATAGGCAGGTGAGAATTTTGAGATCCACAGTAACATATCCAAATTTAAGTTTTGTATGGGATAGCTTTCTTACTGTCTCTTAAAACAGCTTATTAATATAATAATTTTAATTTTTTACTAAAAATTTACTTTAAAAAATAATAAGAAAGTAGTTCCAAATGAAGCCTCAATGAGATATTTCCTTAGGAGTGCTTGGAATAAGGTTTGTTGGAATCCTAAATGATTGAATGAAGGATTCCAAATGTATTTTAATTAATTTCGTTCTAGAGCATAACTCTATATAAAAAAAAATTTTATAATAAAAGCGACCCAAATGATTGCTTCATTTGATTTACTCCACTTTTTTTTCTATTCATTGTCTATAGCTGTGAACAAATTACAGCATACAAATGAATACCGTCTTAGGGAGCTCTTTGAGAAAATAACTCTAATTTTACACTGTACTCGAGCTGGTATTTTTAAGAAGAGCAAAAAGAATTATTGCTGCGATCCATCACCCAAACGATTGTACATATGCAAAGCAAATCAATGAAAAATATAAACCACTATTATTCTCCAACATTCCATAGTTTTAGCTTTATGTTTCAGCAAATTGTTTTTCCTCTTCTACTCGACTTAGACGTTGCAAAGCTGGTGCTGTTAAAGTTCTTTCTAAGTTAATCGGCCCACTGTAACTTTGAAATTGCGCAGGCTCTATTGTTCCTGGGCAAGAGAGGCTCCTATTATAGTTCTGAAGGAAGCTCAAATTACCTTCTCTGGGTAAAGGAATCAAAACTTCTCTTCCCTCCTCATCTGTCACCTTCCTGTAAAAACCATCGTCTTCAATATCATAGAAATTTGCAGTCCTTACTTCCTGAGCTAATGAACATGGCCAACAGAACAGCCATTGCATATAATCGGTAAGTGTGGAAGAACTAAAACAGAAAGGATTTCCATGAAGCTTAAACTTCTTCCGCATCTCAGTCCTCCAAAACCCAGCATAAAGTAGTCCAAATACACAAAGTAAGCTTCCAACGATAACCAAAATCAACTGTATAGTATCATCATCGACATTGAGAGCTGAGATTGCGAAAACCCAGAAGGGAGCAACAGAGAGAAGAATGAATGTGATTATATGAACAAACATGTTACCAAAGCCAAGCCTCTCCATATTCCATCCAAAGACACAGAAAGTGCAGAAGAAGGAAAGGCAAGTAACAGTCATGTCATCCCTGCAATCAAATAGTCCACCAATCCACTCTGGGCTTGTAATTATAATTTTCTGTTGGAATTCGTCAGAATCTACTGATTGACTCGGTTGATTCTGTAGTTCTTCTTCTGATAGTGGAATCTCATCATTTACTCTACCTAAAGGACTGTACATTGTGTATAAAACAGCTATGATTGGAGCTACAGTCCCAATAGCAATGGAGAGGTTCACAGCCAAGTCAGGCCTTGTTCTTCTTGTGAAACCCCAGTAGAGACCACAGAGTAGATATTGCGAGAAACATGTTATGTGAAGAAGTATGACAACAATCATCATATGTGCCCTTTCGTTGGGCTTTGGAGTTCCATGCTTACAGTAAACTTTCCTTAGCTCTCTTTCTTCTCCCGGTTTCCATCTAAAGAGCAGGAATAAATGGTGAAAGAACTTTGGATGTTCATAAAGAGCCATCATGGTGAAGAGTGCGTTTAGTATTTGATTGATAATTTCAGACCAGTCATCTCTACGACTTTTGCTCGGAATTGCTTCATTCAGTATGCCAGTCATGACAAGGAAGAGTAAGATAAGACCAGCTGCAACAAATAGTAACCAGATAAAGAGTGCAAAGTGCTCAGGACCCTTAATCCACAGCTTGAAAGATTTCCATAGAGAACTCCAGTTGATCTTACGGGCAAAAGGAACCCGAAACCGCCGACGCTGGTGATGGCCATGATTGGTTTCAGGTTCTGTTTGTGAAGAACAATCATTTGCTTGAACTGAATTTTGTTCAAAAACGTTTATAAACCATTCATTGGATGGGTGAGCTTTTAAGAAATCAAGAAAACGTTCTTCTTTCTCATGTTTGCTTTGATTGAAGAGACCCCTTTCAATTGCTGGAATGTAGATGGGTATGTAATCTCCAAGCTTTTTCCTGCCACTGGTTCTTTGGGGTTCTTCCTGAATTTCATTGTTATGTCTGCCATTCTGAACTGAATCCATGTAAATTTGTTCTTTTGATAAATTGGCTACAGGGTTCCTAGTTGAATAACTCGAGGAAACTGGAGGTGGGATTTTTGCTGATTTATTATTTGGCAATGTTTTGCAGTCAGTAAGCACCTGGAATCATGGAAGTAGGGGTTGAAGTTTAATATAGTATTTAAGATTTGACTAAGTAAGATTTAGTAAATTCTCTAAATTAAAATTTAGTAAATATTAAAGGAATTAAAATCTGGAAATTATTTGGTATAAAAACTATTTAAACCTGATTAACTGCTTGGCTATTTATTTGAGGCTTAAAAATTATGAAAAACAGAAATTAATGAATATATCAAATCCTATGAATAATGACATTTAATAAATCCTAAGAAACTTAAATTTTGTGTATCTATATGTGCACCATCCATCATGCAGTTGTTGTCTATCTTGAAGAATAGAAGATTTTTAAAGGCATTGTTCTATGCAACAACAACATCAAGCTTTTGTCCTACTACGTGGGGTCGGCAACATGAATCCTTTTTCTCCATTGTGTCCTGTTAAAAATCAAATTCTCATTTAAATATAATAAAGAAAGATCATTTCTAATATTTTCTAACCAAGTCTTTTTAGGTCTAACTCTACTTTTCTTAATGTAAATCAAATCTAATATATCTACTTTCCTAACTTGATCATCGGAAGGCCGCCGTTTTATCTGACCATACCATCTTAGGCATTGTTCTATAAATTTGGTAATTTTTTAGGCTGATGAGATAGTTTGAGTGGAGTGCAAGATGAAGAAGCTATGATATATATATATATATATATATATATATATATATATATAGAGAGAGAGAGAGAGAGAGAGAGAGAGAGAGAGAGAGAGAGAGAGAGAGAGAGAGAGAGAGAGAGAGAGAGAGCAGTGAAGCTGAGGTATAGTTAATTGACTTAAAGGTTACAAAATCTCTTAAATAAAAAATTTTTAGGTGCAAATGAAGTCGTGGCATATAAGTTCACAGAGAGGTACCTTAGATGATTTTAGGACAATAAAACATAGGCCTTTTAATGACTATATTAGGAGAGTAGATGTATTAAATCTTGCCAATTTTAAGAAAGGTGAAGATAGACATAAAAAAATTTAGTTAAAAAGTATTAAGATTAAATGATAATTTAACTATTAATCAATCATAATCGAAAAAAATGATTCATGTAGCCGACCCCATGTAGGGAGATAAAGGTTTATTGTGAAATAGAGTCTTGGCTAGGAGTGTAAGTGAGCCGAGCCTGCTCGCGAGCCGACTCGAACTCGACTCGATAACGAGCTCGCGAGCCGAGCTTATCGAGCCACGAGCTCGAGCTCGAGCTTAAACTCGAGCTCGTTTGTTAAACGAGCTCGAGTTCGAGCTCAATGAGAGCTCGGCTCGTGAGCTCGCGAGCCAAGCTCGATTGATTATTTAAATAAAAAAAAATCAACAGCAGCAATTCCAAATGAACATGGGCGGGAATTTGAAAAACCGGAAGCGATAATTCAAAAAAATGAACCAATGAAAATTGATTACAACAGCTTTTTTTCTTGGGAGAAGTGAAAAGCTGCAGCTTACCAGTTTGCTTTTCCTTCTTTTGTTGACAACTACTGATAAAAATATTATTTTAATATTATTTTTGGGAGAAGTGAAAAGCTGCAACTGATAAAAAATATTATTTTGCTTCAACGCTCAAGTTCTTCTCCGATGGGATCGAGCTCCACGCGGACTAGGAAGACTCGCCCTCGAAGGCTGATCTGACCGCCCAGGCTCGCGAGCCAGCTCGAACTCGTTAACATTGGGACGAGCTCGCGTTTTGAGCTCGACTCGAGCTCGAGCTCGAGTTCGAGCTCGCATTACGAGCTGAGCTCGCATTACGAGCTGAGCTCGATAATGTCAAAACTCGACTCGACTCGACTCGTTTACACCCCTAGTCATGGCCCATTTGTTAGAGGAGAAGGTTTTTTCATTTTTAAGGTTAAAAGTTTGAACTATATTCTTTACAATTTATAGCTCATCGTTTAAAACTACAAATCCTATTATGCTTTATTAAAAAAAAAAAATAAGATCCTTTTTTTTTTCTTATATAGATTATTATTTCCATTGTTATTCTTTTAGCCTCAGTTTTTTTGGATCTAACTATTGTGAACTTCTGTTTGGCCATTTGATTTTTTATTTCGTTTTCACAGGTAAATTTGCCAAATGGTGTGCCTGGAGAAAATATCTACAACTGCTTATAGACTTTGACTGTAGAATAATTTAATTTATCAATGGCTTTATGGCTCTTAACTTTCATAAACTTGGCATTGTTACAGTCCAGAAAGTAAAAACAAATTGACCAAGATGACATGAATTTCTTATTGTTTGTCTTTTCTCCAATGTCATTTTCATGCAAGCTCATTTCCGTTGGTCTCCATTAAGCAGGTCGCATATGTTAATCTGCATTTATTTTTCGAGTTTTCTTTCCCTGGAACCCGAAAACGATTGAGGAACAATTCTCATTTTTAAGCATCTGTTGTAATAGTAATCTAAATCTTTCTGCTGTATTTGGACAATAGTGATATTTCTTATTATTCTCGACCTTTAATGGAAAGACCACTAGCAACTGAAATCTAATCCAGCTTTGGAAAAAATAGAAGATAATTCAAATACAGATCAGAGATCAGAAATCTGCTAAAGTTATGTCTATCTATTGTTTGATTTTAATGAACAATAACTCTTTCTATATATTTATACAGGTATCTTCTACATTTAGCCCACTATTAACATCCAAAACATCATTTTTTCCGAAAGAAATTAAGCACTTTTTGTCAAAATTTTACAGCTTTTTCTGAATTAATCCCCTTCAAACCAGGAAACCAGACGAATAGCTTAAAACAGGGAGTCATAGAAGCAAAGATCAACATGAAATAGCAATTAATTACTCATTCATGCCTAATAAGAAAGGAGAGAGAAACTAAGAACAATACCTTGATTAATTAACTTCAAGGATCTGAGAATATAATAGGAGGAGCTCCAAGTTCCCTTTCTTTACTGGCTTCAGCAGCAAATAGGCTGCAAAGAAGAATCTACTTAGAGACGAAATGCTTTCTACTTCATATAAGGCAATAGAGAATGAGAGGAAGAAGGGGTTTTAATTTGTTCTCGAGTCCCTGACCTTACAGACTCATGAGCTGTCTTCTCTTTTGTCCCTTGTTATTTATTTGCTTACTGACTTTGACACAGTGATGAACTTGTCAAGGAGAGCACCTCATTACGCGCTGTTAACTCTTTGCAGGTCGTTGACTTCATCTAAAACTGGTAGCTCGTCAAGAAGGGCTACCTACAATTGAAGGACAGTGGAGTAAATTTATACCAACCTTGCCCTCAGTCCCATTAAAATATTAATTTCGTTCTAGAGCATAACTCTATATAAAGAAAAAATTTATAATAAAAGCGACCCAAATGATTGCTTCATTTGATTTACTCCACTTTTTTTTCTATTCATTGTCTATAGCTGTGAACAAATTACAGCATACAAATGAATACTGTTCTTAGAGAGCTCTTTCAGAAAAAAACTCTAATTTTACACTTACTCGAGACTAGTATTTTTAAGAAGAGCAAAAAGAATTATTGCTGCGATCCATCACCCAAACGATTGTACATATGCAAAGCAAATCAATGAAAAATATAAACCACTATTATTCTCCAACATTCCATAGTTTTACCTTTATGTTTCAGCAAATTGTTTTTCCTCTTCTACTCGACTTAGACGTTGCAAAGCTGGTGCTGTTAAATTTCTTTCTAAGTTAATCGGCTTACTGTAACTTTGAAATTGCGCAGGCTCTATTGTTCCTGGGCAAGAGAGGCTCCTATTATAGTTCTGAAGGAAGCTCAAATTACCTTCTCTGGGTAAAGGAATCAAAACTTCTCTTCCCTCCTCATCTGTCACCTTCCTGTAAAACCCATCGTCTTCAATATCATAGAAATTTGCAGTTCTAACTTCCTGAGCTAAAGAACATGGCCAACAGAACAGCCACTGCATATAATCAGTAAGTGCGGAAGAACTAAAACAGAAAGGATTTCCATGAAGCTTAAACTTCTTCCGCATCTCAGTCCTCCAAAACCCAGCATAAAGTAGTCCAAATACACAAAGCAAGCTTCCAACGATAACCAAAATCAACTGTATAGTATCATCATCGACATTGAGAGCTGAGATTGCGAAAACCCAGAAGGGTGCAACAGAGAGAAGAATGAATGTGATTATATGAACAAACATGTTACCAAAGCCAAGCCTCTCCATATTCCATCCAAAGACACAGAAAGTGCAGAAGAAGGAAAGGCAAGTAACAGTCATGTCATCCCTGCAATCAAATAGTCCACCAATCCACTCTGGGCTTGTAATTATAATTTTCTGTTGGAATTCGTCAGAATCTACTGATTGACTCGGTTGATTCTGTAGTTCTTCTTCTGATAGTGGAATCTCATCATTTACTTTACCTAAAGGACTGTACATTGTGTATAAAACAGCTATGATTGGAGCTGCAGTCCCTACAGCAATGGAGAGGTTCACAGCCAAGTCAGGCCTTGTTGTACTTGTGAAACCCCAGTAGAGACCACAGAGTAGATATTGCGAGAAACATGTTATGTGAAGAAGTATTACAACAATCATCATATGTGCCCTTTCGTTGGGCTTTGGAGTTCCATGCTTACAGTAAACTTTCCTTAGTTCTCTTTCTTCTCCCGGTTTCCATCTCAAGAGCAGGAATAAATGGTGAAAGATCTTTGGATGTTCATAAAGAGCCATCATGGTGAAGAGTGCGTTTAGTATTTGATTGATAATTTCAGACCAGTCATCTCTACGGCTTTTGCTCGGAATTGCTTCATTCAGTATGCCAGTCATGACAAGGAAGAGTAAGAAAAGACCAGCTGCAACAAATAGTAACCAGATAAAGAGTGCAAAGTGCTCAGGACCCTTAATCCACAGCTTGAAAGATTTCCATAGAGAACTCCAGTTGATCTTACGGGCAAAAGGAACCCGAAACCGCCGACGCTGGTGATGGCCATGATTGGTTTCAGGTTCTGTTTGTGAAGAACAATCATTTGCTGGAACTGAATTTTGTTCAAAAACGTTTATAAACCATTCATTGGATGGGTGAGCTTTTAAGAAATCAAGAAAACGTTCTTCTTTCTCATGTTTGCTTTGATTGAAGAGACCCCTTTCAATTGCTGGAATGTAGATGGGTATGTAATCTCCAAGCTTTTTCCTGCCACTGGTTCTTTGGGGTTCTTCCTGAATTTCATTGTTATGTCTGCCATTCTGAACTGAGTCCATGTAAATTTGTTCTTTTGATAAATTGGCTACAGTGTCGATTTCCTAGTTGAATAACTCGAGGAAACTGGAGGTGGGATTTTTGCTGATTTATTGTTCGGCAATGTTTTGCAGTCAGTAAGCATGTTTTGGAATCATGGAAGTAGGGGTTGAAGTTTAATATAGTATTGAAGATTTGACTAAGTAGGATTTAGTAAATTCTCTAAATTAAAATTTAGTAAATATTAAAGGAATTAAAATCCGGAAATTATTTGGTATAAAAACTATTAAATCTTATTAAATCTGATTAACTGCTTGGCTATTTATTTCAGGCTTAAAAATTATGAAAAACAGAAATTAATGAATATATCAAATCCTATGAATAATGAGATTTAATAAATCCTAAGAAACTTATATTTTGTGTATCTATATGTGCACCATCCATCATGCAGTTGTTGTCTATCATGAAGAATAGAAGATTTTTAAAGGCATTGTTCTATACAACAACAACATCAAGCCTTTGTCCTACTACGTGGGGTCGGCTACATGAATCGTTTTTCTCTATTGTGTCCTATTAAAAATCAAATTCTCATTTAAATATAACAAAGAAAGATCATTTCTAATATTCTCTAACTAAGTCTTTTTAGGTCTAACTCTACTTTTCTTAACATAAATCAAATCTAATATCTCTACTTTCCTAACCTGATCATCGGAAGGCCGCCGTTTTATCTGACCATACCATCTTAGGCATTGTTCTATGAATTTGGTAATTTTTTTGGCTGATGAGATAGTTTGAGTGGGGTGCAAGATGAAGAAGCTATGATATATATATATATATATATATATATATATATATATATATGTGTGTGTGTGTGTGTGTGAGAGAGAGAGAGAGAGAGAGAGAGAGAGAGAGAGAGAGAGCAGTGAAGCTGAGGTATAGTTAATTGACTTAAAGGTTACAAGATCTCTTAAATAAAAAATTTCCAGATGCAAATGCAGTCGTGGCATGTAAGTTTACAGAGAGCTACCTTAGATGATTTTTGTACCATAAAACATAGGCCTTCTGATGACTCTATTAGGAGAGTAGAAGTATTCGATCTTGTCAATTTTAAGAAAAGTGGAGATAGACCTAAAAAATTTAGTTAAAAAGTATTAAGATTAAATGAGAATTTAACTCTTAAAAAATCATAATGGAAAAAAATGATTCATGTAGCCGACCTCATGTAGGGAGATAAAGGTTTATTGTGAAATAGAGTCATGGCCAATTTGTTAGAGGAGAAGGTTTTTTCATTTTTAAGGTTAAAAGTTTGACCTATATTCTTTACAATTTATAGCTCATCATTTAAAACTAGAAATCCTATTATGCTTTATTTAAAAAAAATACGATCCTTTTTTTTCTAATATAGATTATTATTTCCATTGTTATTCTTTTAGCCTCAGTTTTTTTGGATCTTACTATTGTGAACTTCTGTTTGGCCGTTTGATTTTTTCTTTCGTTTTCACAGGTAAATTTGCCAAATGGTGTGCCTGGAGAAAATATCTACAACTGCTTATAGACTTTGACTGTAGAATAATTTAATTTATCAATGGCTTTATCGCTCTTAACTTTCATAAACTTGGCATTGTTACAGTCCAGAAAGTAAAAACAAATTGACCAAGATGACATGAATTTCTTATTATTTGTCTTTTCTCCAATGTCATTTTCATGCAAGCTCATTTCCGTTGGTCTCCATTAAGCAGGTCGCATATGTTAATCTGCATTTATTTTTCCAGTTTTCTTTCCCTTTGGACTATGAACCCTAAAACGATTGAGGAACAACTCTCATTTTTAAGCATCTGTTGTAATAGTAATCTAAATCTTTCTGCTGTATTTGGACAATAGTGATATTTCTTATTATTATCGACCTTTAATGGAAAGACCACTAGCAACTGAAATCTAATCCAGCTTTGGAAAAAATAGAAGATAATTCAAATACAGATCAGAGATCAGAAATCTGCTAAAGTTATGTCTATCTATTGTTTGATTTTAATGAACAATAACTATTTCTATATATTTATACAGTTATCTTCTTCATTTAGCCCACTGTTAAGAACCAAAACATCATTTTTCCGAAAGAAATTAAGCACTTTTTGTCAAAATTTTACAGCTTTTTCTGAATTAATCCCCTTCAAATCAGGAAACCAGACGAATAGCTTAAAACAGGGAGTCATAGAAGCAAAGATCAACATGAAATAGAAATTAATTACTCATTCACGCCTAATAAGAAAGGAGAGAGAAACTAAGAACAATACCTTGATTAATTAACTTCAAGGATCTGAGAATATAATAGAAGGAGCTCCAAGTTCCCTTTCTTCACTGGCTTCAGCTGCAAATAGGCAGCAAAGAAGAATCTACTAAGAGAACGAAATGCTTTCTACTTCATATAAGGCAATAGAGAATGAGAGGAAGAAGGAGTTTTTGTTCTCGAGTCCCTGACCTTACAGACTCATGAGCTGTCTTCTCTTTTGTCCCTTATTATTTATTTGCTTACTGACTTTGACACAGTGATGAACTCGTCAAGGAGAGCACCTCATTACGCGCTGCTAACTCTTTGCAGGTCGTTGACTTCATCTAAACTGAGTTCTTCTTCCAACCACCAGCACAGCTTGGCCTCCTGCCAACATCTTGAAGGCTTGAAGCACAGTTGGGGTAAATAAATACCAACCTTGCCCTCAGTCGGATTAAAATATTAAAAATTTCTTGAAAATTTAATATCCTGCAAGCAAGATCACACAAATCAAAATATTTAAGTGAAAGATCAAAATAACTAAGCAAGACAAATGAAAACTGATAAAAATAGCATACATTTTAGTTTTTTATTTTTATTAACGTGTTGGATGAGGCAGAAAGCCCTCTTTTTGTTTGAATTAGTAAAAAATTGTCTATTGGTAAGCTTCATCTCTCAATCTATGTGGTCTTCTTTGACAAGAGATTATTTTGTGCAGACACCGGAAAGGAGAACCATCCGGTTCAGCGCTCGTGACGTGACGCATTTTTATTGGTCTCCAGACGAATCCGAATCCGCGCATAATAATATTTCCTTTTTGACAGAGCATTAGTTGTCAATAAATATTATCTATTAAGATTGGATTAACTATTTGTACTAACTAAATAAATTAAGATCGACAGATTGCTGGGATGATAGAACTAAGTTGTTTAATTTTTCTTGTTATCATTCTTTCGTCGTAGCCAACCGCCAACGCCGACCACCAAAAACCATCTCTCGTTGTAGCCACCAACTAGTCACCATTATCACTATGTTTTACACTACATTCATTTCACTTCAAATGAAATAAAAATAAAAATTATTTATATTTATTTATACTCATCTAAATAATTCTAAATAAATTTCATTTCTTTTATACTCCACTCCTTTTATTTTTTATTCTTTCTTCAACAAATCAAACGCCATGGCCCTTGATAAAAAGTTCTTTGATCTTTTATCTCGCCACAGCAACATGATGATATGAGGGATGAACAGTAGTTATTTATAAATTAGGTATCCTTTAAAAATAACATTTAAGAACTCTTTAAAATATTTCTAAAATCTTTTCAAAAAAGATCTCCAAACTTTAGTAGACTGTTAGTCAAACTAACCATTGACATGTAGATTTTGGGTTGGATCCAAATTTTTTAGGCTGGCGAACGCAATGGCAAGAAGCGTAATTATGAAGAAAAGCTGATTTAAACATAATTGTATAAATATATGAGCAAAGGATATCATGTTATGTATCAAAATAAATCTAAATAACTTAATGAATATAATGTAATCAGAATTAAGCTTAAATTCATTAAGTATGATATAATTTTTATATATAAACATGATTAACACTAATAAATCAATTTTAAGTAAATTTAATGAAATTTGGGAAATATTTTAAATTGATTGAATGTACTAAAACACAACATACTTGTGGGCTCTGAAAATTCACGCCCCGGTCTCCCTGTGCTTTTTAGAGTTTTAACATATAGGGGTTTGTAGATAAGACACTACCCAGAGATGTTGGCCCTCATTTTGCGATAATTTTATGATTTGTGTTCTGGTTTCCTATAGGCACAAGCCCCTATAGTTAATAACACCTCCCAATAACAAGAGAGAACTATTGATTAAGGCTAGTCGTCAATCAGACATGTAGAGATACTTGTTATCTGGCATATAGTATCAGCATAGGTTTCAGATATTGAAAATTGGATATTTAAAATTAGAAATTTCATAATCTTGCTCTTAAAGCGAATGGTGGGGGAATGAATGACAGACCCTATTAAGATCCCATGGTTTCGTTGTCCCAGGCCATCATGGTCCATGGTCTACTTAGTCAGGGGTGGTAGTCAACCCAACCTGACAGAAGGATCCTTGTTGGCAGCCATGGGTTGGTTCATCCAATATTACCCTGTAGACCTGGGGGGAGTGTTTATCTAAGGGGACAAATTTAAAATCACCTTAGCTAATAGAGGGCTTTGTACCCTATCGATTATATTATATCGATTCATATATAAAGGATTTGATCCCATTAGGTAGCATATGGGTACAGGCAATGACCATAATTTAGTGGTGCCGTTTGACGGCAAAATCACCCAATTTAGAAGGCCCAGTCATAACTATTTACATGTGGTGTCATTTGACAGCAAAACCATTAGTTAGAGGACTCATGACACGTCCTTACTGCCAGGAGATGATTTGAGAATGAATCATATTAAAATTTTTTATTAGAGAGCTGAAGTAAATTTCAATTTGTCCACCTCGACAAACAGTTGTAGATGATGGATGGATTCTTACTCTAAGTGTTTGATGGTTTCATTTCAATTTTAAATATTTTACATTTTGAAATTTTTGGAGTTTTTGGATTGTATGGGATTTTGGAAATTTTATTTTGAATACTAGAATTACCCCATCCGGTTAAGGTTTACATTCAACGCAGTCATCATCAGAGTGCTTATGTGCATTAGTACTTCATTGATTTAACCCTATCAACTCTACCAATTGGTCAACAGAGGATCAAGTTCGAGCTGACTTTAGGTTTTATTAATGAATTTCTCTGTTCATATGCCTTAATATGAATGTATAAAATAATTATCTCAGTCGACGTCGCGACCATACATTCATTTGATTGTTCAAACTAAGTCAACTTCTATTTACCAGCATAGAAAGATTGGGTTCAAATTTAAGTTTATTTATTGATCCTCATAGTATCCATAAATGTCATGTGTGTAAATACATCACGCTCGTAGTGGCCCATGAGAGTGTATGATTATGTATGTATTCACTTGTGTCTATATGTATAAATGTCAAATGGGTAAGTGGAAGCATTTCTATAGTATTTGGTGGGTCTTCTGCAGCAAATCATAGAATCTTATGATTGCATTACGTTATCCATTTTTGCTCGTAGTAGATCAATGTATTCATTGGCTATTGAACGGTGGTTGAGTGTGAGGTTGAGTACATTCATTTATACTTTGATGTTGATAGTGAGGCATGGTCATATTCACCACCCATCTTTCATATATATAGCATACTGATCGTTATGGCTTGTAAATATACGGATATCGACATTACATTCACTACACACCGAGTTCAATTGAGTGGATTGAACAACTGTGTTTATTTACAAACTTTAGGAACATTATTTTATTTGTTACATGATTCTTGTATGCATTAACAAGTAGTGTTTTGCCCGCTGTTAAGCTGGTATATTTAACTGCATTGAAGTTGTTGTATGAGTCTATCGTATTCACCATGTATCATTTCTCCTCTCACTTGCAAGTGCTTAATGAATTCACTTGCAAATTATTATTGACCGAAAAAGGATCATTGTACTTGTATATTTCCCATGCATCGCTCATAAGTGCATCACTGTATACCTCTTGCTATCACTCATGAATATTTTGTTAAATGTGTTTTTATTTAGTATACTTGCTTATAAGATCGAGGTATATGTCACACACCAATCCTCATGATTCATGTATGATTTGCATATATTTGTATATTTACATGTAACTGGATCACATGTCCTTCTTGCTTCTTATTAGTGATTACTTAGTTTTCATCTTCAATTGTGAGTGAATCATCTTGTATATGAGCTTTAATGTTCACTGGAAGTTTTGCATTGTTAATTATGAACATGGCATTGTATTCTCCATTTGCTTCTTGTTAATGATTGCTTACAATCAAATGACGATTGATTTCTTATTCATATGAGTTATGTATTCATTCATTCATATTGATTTTCAATATATGTAAGGAACCAGCACATGTACTTGCATGTTACTTATGTATGAAGACCTTTTGCCATGAGTTCCTTGTTTGCATGTGAATCATTTTGTTGGAGTATTGTCCACCACAACTCCATTTATCCATTAATATTCAACATTTTATTTATTAATTGATGTTGCTCAGAATCTTTATTAACTTTTCATTCAAATGGATTGGATCTTAACTTAGCATCTTATATTTTTATTTTATTATGCATTTTTTAATTCAAAATCTGTCTCAAAGCTTTAAATTATGTTCCCTTTGATTATTTGAGTTCAAGTTCTTGTCATTTGGTTCAAATCAAGTTCAAGTCTAAATTTGCAAGTCCCATGATGTTCAAAAGTCTGCAAGTTTGGTCCCCTATATTGTTCAAGTCCTTGTCAATTTCAGATATAATTTTGACAGCCTCCCGATGTCTCCCCGGTTTAGGCAAAACAACAGGAGTCTTAGCATGCCAGTTACGTCATGAAAGACGTGCACAGCCTATGTCGGGTGACACTGTGGCTGTAGTCTTTGTCCTCCACCATGCCAAGAAAGGAGAGCTTGGGTCCTCAAAATACCTTTTTCAAAACACAATTTTTTCCCTGCCACGCCACATGAGTTCTTAAGGGTACTTATATTTTGTTCCGCCGTGCTAAGAAAAGTGCGCACAAGGCTTACCCGCCTCGCTATAAGTGCCATATCGAGTTCCCTCCCACCATGCTAATAACAACGTGCATATGGGATCGCTCGGCGCATTGCAAATACAAAAAAATAGGACTTTAGGGGGATTACCTGCCTCGTCATGAGCAACGCGATGAGCCTCCTCTAACCGTGCTAAGAAAAGTGCGCATGGGTGGTTATGCACCATACTGCAAGCACCAAAAATAGGTTTTTTTAGTTGGGGAGATTATAACTGCACGGTGTAGTAGTGGCGACGACGGTGACGATAACAACGATTTTTAAAATGAACAAAAATATACATTTTTTTCTAAATATCCTTTTCTCCATCTTTGCATTTCTTTTTCTTCTCTTTTCCAAATTTTTTCTATTCTCTTTTGCATTTTTTTCTCTCTTTTTTAATCATCAATTATCGTTCTTTAATATCAGAAGATTATAGGTATGTGTTGTATTATACATATAAATCAAACACTAATGGTGGTTCGAGGAATCATCTTTTGAATTTGATCTCTTCTATGCTCTTTGGCTGGACTGACTTGCTTTTTTTTTTTTCATTTTCTTGGAAGAATCTCCCTTGCTTACATTGATCACTTTTTCTTTTGATGATAATCTGACAATATCCTCCTCTTTTTAACACTTTTTGTGGCCTTCAACATGTTCTTAATAGGACTACAACTAGTGCCTGAAACTAGAGATGCTTCAACAGAACCATGGAAGCTAATTGCTACGTCATTAGAAATGCAACTTTCCTTCTCTTCAAAAGCAACATCAAACACCTTTTTAATAACTATTGGCCTTTTATAATTGTAAATAGGTTAAAAATGTCTGCTCAAGCAATTATGGACAATTTTGTTTTTTGGTGGCCTTATTTCCGTCTATCTCTCAAGCCCGGCTCCGTCCCATGCTAGGATCCTAAGTCATATTTTGATGAATTTTTTTCTTAGAGCATGATCTTAGCTACATAGAGAATGTGTAAGGAAGAGGTCTCTTGCGCCGGGTCATGGCTTTGAGTCTGTTCTGACTTCTAAGCTTCAGCACATTACTGCTTAAGGTGCTGTTATCCCATTCTTTTTTTTAATTTTGTACATTTGACTTCTAGCTCTGTGTAATTCGTGTTGTGGAACAGAAACAATTGCCTCTTGATCTTCTAATGATTCAGGAAAATCACCCACCTGAACTATGGTTGATAAAGCTTCAGTAGCTTCACTTTGTTGTTCAGGGTCTCCTCCATCATCTTCCTTAGCTAAGAGTTTTAGCTCTTTATACTACTTTCTTTCCATAAAGCCTTTGAATGCTGACTAAATGACTATTGCAGCTTTCTCTTGGCTTGATAAGTTGAGCTTCAGCTTCTCTTATTCTTTGGTGATCTGATTTAACAGTTCTTCAGTTTGGCTTAGCACGGAGACTTCTTCATTTCTTGAAACTTTTGCTACTGACTTCATCACAGCTGCTTCAGTATTTCTACGAGAAGAAAAGTCATCTTCTGCAAGTAATTTTCAAGCTCGAATGCTGCTGCAACTCTTGTAGAAATAAAAAAATTTGGGGGAAACAGTCCCATAGAAATAGGAAGTGGACTGTTGCGAGTGAGATTTGGTGACTGCAGGTGTTGAGTGTAGTGATGGGATCGGAGGGTGAGAAGGACCGATCCTTTCCAGGTTGATTGGGATGAATCAAGCGGAAGGGTAGTGAAGAAGAGAGTTCAGGCTGCAAGTTTTCTGGAAGAGGGTAGGAGATTTTGAGGGAAATCAGTTGCAACAGAAGAGTATGGGACGGACGGAGCTTGAATCAGATGGAAGGGAAGAACTAAGAGTGGGATTTTATGTGAGGGTCAGCATGGGCGGAACCATGTGGTTCTTGACCCCCCCTCAAAAAAAAAAAAAATTTATAGAAGTAAAAACCAAGGTTCTGAAAACCGGACCGGACAACGAACCGGAAGAAGGAGAGGTTCACGGTTCGACCGGTCGACGGGTCGAACCGGATGATGTAATAAATAATATTATTATTATTATAAATATTTAATAAAATTAACAAAATATAGAAAGATAATAATCATATAATTTAATATACATTATTATTAATTTATATTACATATTTAAATTTAATTTATAAATATAAATTATTTAAAAATTCACAAATATAAAATTATAAATATAATATAATTAAATATTTTAATAAAAATTATTTCATTTAGTAACATAAAAAACTTTTGGAGGTGAAAAACAAATAAATTTTTAGAGCTATTAATAAAGAATCCAACTAAAAATATAAAAAATAAATAGATAAAAATAATAAAAAATAAATAGATAAAAAATAAAGATTATCAATTAAAAAAAATAAATATTATCATCTTAAAAAATAAAAATTATTCATATTATAAAAATTAATTTTCAAATCTTTAAAAAATAATAAGTTGTATGATACTATGGTGTGAATATGAAACTAAAGAGTAAAGGTGGCTCTTTCCTTGGTATGTTTAGTCCCACATCCCTTAGAAGTCTTGTTTTGTATAGTGTATATACCTTCTTGTTTTCTCTCATTACAAGAGCTCTTAAGAAATCATGAAGACATGGCATTGATGAAATAATAATAATATTATCTTTAATTTAATTTAAGTGTTTTGTAATAATATTTATATTAATTATTATTAAGTTTAATATTTATTTAATATTAAATATTTATTTAACAAATATTATTAAAAAAACTTGAACCGGCCGGTTTTAAAAAATCGGGACCGGTTCGCCGGTTTACCGGTTGAACCGGCGGTTCATCCCAAAACCGCCCGGTTTAATGCAAGGGCGGTTTTCAGACTGGACCGAACCGGTCCTCAAACTGGTTCGCGGTTGAACCGGTCGGTCCGGTCCGGTTTTTAAAGCACTGGTAAAAACAATTTTTTTTTATATAGGAGAATAAAAAAAAAATTTTGTCCCTTCTAAAAAATTATTTTTGCCCCCCCTAAAAAATTCTTTTGTCCTAACTTGCCCTAAAATATCTATATATTTCTACACATTTAGCTCTAATATTCTTTTTTATGCTTTTCATGATAGCTTAATTACACATTTTTTTTCTTTATTTTTCTTGTTTAATTTTAAAAAAAAAAACTTTTCGTAATATATAGATATATAATATTATTTTTTTAATATTTAATTATTTTTGTGCTGTATTTGCCCCCCCCCCCCCCCCCCCGTCAAAATTGAGGCTGGTTCTGCCCCTGAGGGTCAGGGCGTAAAAAGGCTATAAGTTCATTCAATGGAGTTAAAATAAACAGACCTTATGTCTTCCGTCTTTGACCTCTCTTAACGACAAAGCTCGTCTCGAAGAACAACAGGATCGATTGAAAAAAGAATGAGATTCATGGGACTTTGACGGAGTTCAGAGCATGTTTTGACATCCGAGGTAATTAGCATTTTTTTTTGGGTGGTTTGGGGATTCGAACGAGGGCCGCGGGAGGCAACCTCACTGCGCTCAACCACGGAGCTGCACCGCGCGTCCCGATAATCAGCATTTAATTCAGATTAGATTTTTCATTTGACTTAATTTTTTTTATTATTTTAAATCAATATTAATATTAATTATATTGTGTTTTTATTAATATTATTGTTAATTCAAAATGATTATTGCATGCTGATTTCAAACGAAGATGCCTCGATTCACATGATTTTCATGAAATTCGTGCATCTTGCCTCATTTTGCATGTCGATTTCACCGTATGATTTCTTTGGGCAAATTGATAGTGTACTTTGTGTATTGTCAACATTTTGGATGCAACGTCGAAGTCCACTTTACGATCAAACATCATTTGATCAACACTAGTGCTAAATACCTCAATTTATGCATCATTGCCTTAGGATTCGGGTCACCGCCTTGGATGACCACAATTGATTGAATAAGATATAGCTTTTAAATGTCGATGATATTCTGGAAGCAACGACAAAATCCGTTCTATGATCGGACATTATTTGGGTGATGTTGGGCGTCAACTTTAGGTGTTGGTCATCCCTTTAAATTAATCTCATCTGATTTGACCGCAAGGGGTCTCAACTTAGGCTAATTTGATATCCTGATTACAACGACATAATTAATTTGGCAATCGGATGTCATTTGACCTTTGAAGTAGTGTGACGGATTGATGCACGTGCTACTTGATTCGCCTGCTTCTCTTCCTTTGCACGCAGTTTGGTGTATAGGGACTAAATAAATACCCCCAATAAATATGGTATGGGGCTAGAGCGAACCACATTTTTTGTATGTTGATCGACCATATAGATCTCTGAATATTTTTTCAGGATGTCACACTGAGGGTTTTCATTTTGTTGATTTCCATGATCTCGTTTGGATATAATGTTGAGATTTTCATTTTATGGATCGCCAAAGGCTCGTTTGGATGTTATGCTGAGATTTTTGTTTTGTTTTGTGGATCTCCCAAAAGCTTGTTTGGTTATCATGCTGAATGTCTTTCATGATTAGTCTCCATTTGTATACATGGATATTGATGCTCAAGAGCCGAGTGTTAAATTTGAACATCTTCCATCTCAATTGAAAATTGTTTATTGATTCAATAGTTGTTAGTGTTGAATAGACTGGTTGGCACTGGATTCTTTTGATAAATATGAAACTTCATTCGGCCTTAGCTTAATGCTTTGACGAATTTGATGGAATAAATGTCAGTGACCTAAACCCTTTAGGTTTAGATTAGGTCGATAGCAAAAAGTCATCGGTCTAGAGCTTTATGTGTAACAGGCTTGTTGATGACAGAATCCTCTTAGTTCAACCTTAGGCTTTACGTGAACTTTGGGATAATTTCTTTAATCTTTTGCTTTATGCTTTAGTGGACTTGTTGAATAAAACCATCGATCTTGGCATGATGTTTTATATATATATTGAAGGATTTGCTTGTAGTTGGATTAATTGATAGTACCAAATATAGGTAATACTTTGAACCTCAACCTGTTGAGAAGATTTCAATTTGGGTTACTTGAATTTATTAGATTAAATGAGTTAGGATTTGATAGCTCTTATCATATGACTGTTAAAAATAGGGGTTCCTCAACCCTATCCTTTCTTATGGCGTGTTGATTAAGTGGAGTTGCCAGCGACTCGACCACATCTGGCCTTGTTTAGTCGGACCTCTTATGCCCGTTCAGGCTTTAGACTTGAGTTATGGAGAAATGCACTACCCAAGTTAGATTTGTTTAAGTTTGCGGATTTATTGTCATCCTTTGTGGTTTGAGATTTTAGAGCTTACACGTATTTGATAGTTGTTGATTGAGACTCATCCTTCCCACTATAACTTTGACTCTCCAATCACTTAGAAGAATTTACTGGACTACAATTACTTAAACTCATCAAGTCATATAAACCTTTATGTTTATCATAGTCCTACTAACGGATTGATAAAGTGGGGGTTCCTTTACTAAACCCTTTCTTATGGCTTCTTGAGTAGGCGGAGCTAGAAGCGACTCGGACACCTCTGGGCTTATTGAGTTTAACCTTTTACGCCCATTAGAACCTTAAGCTTCAGGATGTTGAGAGAATTGTGTTGCTTTGGCTTGATTTACTAACTTATGTAGTAACAAATATCCTCCTTTCTGACTTTCAAAGTCTCAGCATATTAAGGAAGGTAATATCTCTTTTATTTTTCTTTTTTTTTTAGAACCGCCTACATATACTTTAAAAGATAAGTCATCATATTCCTTTACTTGGGGGAATATTTGTATTTGATGAAGTATGATGTCGAACCAAATAATATGTTTGATGTTCTTATTTAAGGATCTCAACGTGAAGCATAATGTCATCCCTAAATAATATATTCAATACTTTTTAATATTTATTTTGGGATCTCAATCCAAATGATATATTTGTTGGTGTTTAAAAATTTATTTGAGGATCTCGGTGTGAAGCACGATGCTGACCCAAATATATATTTAAAATTTCCCTTGTATTTGAGGGCAGTTATGAGCATTATCATTTTAGCCATTCGTTAGAGTCACCGGTTGTAGCTTTAGCTCAAATTGGATAGATTTTTGCTTTTTTCTATCCTGTGTTTTGTGTGGCAGGCTTGACGAAAGATTCTTAGGTTTTAGATTTAGTTGATAGTTCAAATGCAAGTAGTATCTCGATCCTTAACTAGTTGAGGAGACTTTAATATGAATTACTTGAGTTCATCAAATTATGTGAGCTATGATTTGATAGTTCTTCATCCTCTAGTTGTTGAAACGAGAGTTCCTCTATTACAGCCTTTCTTAAATAGTGTTGAGTAGATTGAGCTGCCAATGATCTAGGCATTTTTTAGCTTGTTGAATCATGCCTCTTACACCCATTCAGACTTGAGCTATGGGAAATGTGCTCCCTAATACTGAATCCACTAAAGATGATAGATTTGAAGTCATTCTTTATGGCTAAAAGTCTTGAGTCTACGAGCATTTGGTAGTTATTCGTAACTCATCCTTTCCACCAGAACTTTGATTCCCCGGTTAATCAGGAAAACTTGGTAGACTATGACTACTTAAACTTGTCAAGTCTGATTAACCTTCATGCCTCTTACAACCCCTTCTAACAGGTTAACAAAGTGGGGATTCTGCTACTACAGTGTTTCTTGTGGCATGTTGAGTAGACGAAGATGTCGGCAATCTGGCCATATTTGGGCTTATTGGATCTTGCCTCTTACACCTATTCAAACATTAAGCTTCATGTTGTAAAAAGATTTCAAGCTGCTCTAGCTCGACATGTTGGAGTATGTAGTCATAAAAATCTCTTTCTTGATTTTTGAATCTTGAAACACTAGAAAAGGTGGTGTCCCAAACTAAACGGAAGATCACCTGAGTATACATTGACATTGAAAATTATTGTATTTTGATTTGAGTGACTGTTTATAATTGATTATTTTTTAGGATTTTAGCATGCAGTGTGATGTCAACTCAAATAAATATTTAAAATGCCATATCTCTAGATGGGTGATTTTAAGACAGAGTAATTTTAAAATTTCAAGACTTTAGTATTTACTTAGGGATCTCAATGCATAGCACGATGTCAACCCAAATAAATATTAAAAAACCCAATATCTTATGGAGAGAATATAAAATGAAATAAGTTTGACATATTAGAGTTTTAAATATTTATTCGAGGATCTCAGTACGCGGCGCGATGTCAACTCAAATAAATATTTAAAATGCCCTCAGTTTCATTCTTGTATTACAAGAGAATTTTGGATCATACATCATATATATGCTAGTAGATACATATGAAGTACATAATAAAATTCTAAGTACACATTTATTCCTTATACATATTACTTCTTCAGGTATCGACCATTGTTTGGTGGTATGGACCTTTTCTCGTTTAGGTTTATAAATTAATAGGCTCCTCCTTAATACTCCTTCTTAATTATAAAGGGTACTTCACAGTTGGGCACACATTTTTCACCAATTTTTTGGTGTGGGATGATTTGACTTCTCAGCACCATGACGAATTCCCCTTCTTGAAATAATCGATGACACACCATTTGCTTAAAGGATTTTACCATCCTTTCCCTATGAATTTTCAAGTTATATTGAGTTTGTAGTCCAACTTCATCAAGAGCGTCAAGCTCTTTCATTCTCAATTCAGCATTTTACTCCTGGGTCAAATTATGTTAGATAGCTACGTGAAGTGATGGTAGCTTAATCTCCATTGGTAACATGGCTTTAGCCCCAAACATCACCATATAGAGAGTTGCTTTAGTCTACATCTTATAAGTAGTATAATACGCCTATAGTGCTTCTGCCATCTTTATGTGACACTCTCTTTTATTCTTGGTGAGGATCTTCTTCAACATCTTCACCAGCATCTTATTGAAGGCTTCCATCAAGCCATTTACATTTGGATTATATATTGATAAGTACTATAAATCAATTTTATGTTGATAGATGAACTTATAAATTTTGTTACTCTTAAATATTATATAGTTGTCGGAGATCATACGGTGTAGTACACCAAATATATAGACAACATTATGGTTAAAAACTTATTGACATGCTCAAACGTGATTTCTTTGAATGGAACCACTTCTGCCCACTTAGAAAAGTACTCAGTTCATGCAAAGATGAAGCAATGACCCACTGATGATGGCGAATCTATTGCCCCGATTATATCTATATCCCAGTATTCAAACGGCCATGATGCTACTATTGGGTGTAGAGGATTTGGCTATTGATGTATAACTTCATGAATCTAACACTTGTGGATCTTCTTAGCGTACTTAATGTAATATGTCACTCTTATTGGCCAATAGTAACTCATCCTCTTGATTTTAGTGGCCATTTTTTATATAATTGATGTGCACCATAGAGTCTTTCATGAACTTCTATCACCCTTCTATCAGATTCCCTAATCCCTAGAAATCTCAACCACATTTGATCAAAAGTTCATATGTATAGCATATCATTGACGAATGCATATTGTAACACTATTTTTCAAATTTACGTGGCTAGAGACTTGTCTATCAGGAGTTTATTTTTTTTTTTTGAAATAGTTGATGAATGGTTGCCTCTAAACATCTCCTTCCTCAATACTTAAGCAATGTAACCATGACTCCGAGCATCTATTGGTTTTACATCTTTTGACTACATAGCATTCTTCTCATTAATTTTCAAGAGTGATCTATTGAGTAGGTTTAGGATCAAATGGGGTTGCATCCTGTTGGCTTGAAATTGATATTCCCTTTGCCTGCGAGAATTGTAAGATTGCTGGCTCTAAGACCCAATGACTGTGAGCCATAATTATTATAGGCCTTTCCTCATCTTTATTTGTCATATCTTTGGCTAATTTGACCAGACAATATGCTTTGACTTTCTAATCTTGAGGAACTTGAGTTATTATAAAATTTAGAACTTATTTCAGAAGCTTGAGAGCTCACCAGCGATAGTGGGATAATTCATGTTTATAAATCTTATAAATTCCTAAGACTTAATTTGTCATAAGAAGAGAGTCACTGAAGATTTAGAGATTTGTGATTCTGATATAGATCGTAATCTCTTGTCCCACTATTAGAGCTTTGTATTCGGCTTTATTGGTTGCCCAGGGTTCAGTTAAACTAAACAAAAACCTCATTATGCCTCTATCAGGTCTATAGAAATCAGACCGATGTCGGCTCGAGCTCTTGTAAAATTTAGAGGTTTGGTAGGTTTAATTGATGATGTCCCATATAAGTACATCTCCCAAAATTATAGTTTCTCATTTTCCTCAATCTGCATAATTTGCTCATCTGGAAAATCATCATTGAGTGGGAAATCTATAGGGATAGGATGTGTGGCAAGGAAATATTCCATGGCTTATCCTTTCACTGTATTTTTAGGCATTTATGTAATATTAAATTGTAGTAATATTACTGCACACCTGGCTAAGTGACCTATCAACACTGGTCATGTCATCAAGAACTTCAGCCAATCAATCTTTTATCTAAACATAATCTTATGAGAGAGCATGCAGTGGCGGAGTTTCTGGACTGCAAAAATCAATGCCAGATAATGCTTCTCAATAAAAGAATAATGTATTTTGGCTACAATCAATCTTTTACTAATGTAGTAGAGTGCATTCTCTTTGCCTTCTTTATTGTGCTAGACCAATAATACTATGAGGGACTCTTTTATTGCCGTCGTATAAATATAAAGGGCTTTCCCAAAATTGGTGCTACAAAAATGGATGGATTAAATAAGTATTTTTTTATACTGTCAAATACTACCTGGCATTCTATGTCCCATTTGAAGCGAGTGTCTTTCTTCTTTAGTTTAGAAAATGGCTGGCACCTACCTGATAGATTATATATGAATTGTCAAATAAAAGCTAATTTCCCTTGAAAGGGGCAAATTTAACTAAGGTTCCTTAGTGGCGACATCTCTATAATTTCTTTGATTATGTGGGGGTCAATTTTAATTCGTCCATGAAGAACAACATACCACAAGTTTGCCAAAGGAGACCTTGATAGCACATTTGAGAGGGTTCACCTTCAATTCAAACTCTGTAATCCTCTCAAATACAAACCTCAGGTCATTTAAGTGATCTCTTCGGCCCATGCTCTTGACAACTTGGTCATCTATATAGTACTTAACCATTTTATGAATTAAATCATCATAGATGTGCATCATCTTCCATTAGTAGGTGGCACTAGCATTCTTCAAGCCAAATGGCATTACCATATAGCGTGAGCTTCTCATGTTCATGCACCATATTAATTTAATTGTAGCTCAATGATCTATCTATAAACGAGAACATGTCATAGTTGGATGTGTTATCAACTAAGAAATCTTGTAGGTACTAACTCTCCAAAATTAAGGAGCCCATAAAACAAGTCACTATTTGCTTCTTCTTCACTTTGTTCACCTTTATAGAATAAGGTCCCTTGTCCGCCCCTTATTCTGTGAGGAGGCACGTAGAAAGTTATGAGCTCTTATATATTATGCACCTCTCGGGGAATAATTTTCCTAAAGTGTTGCAGCGGGATGCGTTTGACTATGAATGCACTATCTAAGTTTAACAAACTATGCATTCTTCTTGAGAATACACACTACATCTTCTTCGTGTAGGTAGACTCGCATTCATAATCATAATTTGAATATTTGGCCTTCTTTTTTTCTTTCGCTGTTGACTGGCATACTCTATGAGAATTTTTATGGGTAGCATCATCTTTATCTGTTTCACTCCTAGGTGAGGTACTTGTTTTCTTTCTTTAGTAACCATTGCTACTTTGTGAAGAGTTGGTGTTGCCCTCTTTCTCCCCACCTACTTATTTTCACCATCCTATTTATATCTCCTTGTAATCTCTGAATTTGATGCCTGGGCCTCAAGAGAGCTCGACAACTTTGGCTTTTTCAGAATTAAGTACTTAGCATCTTTGTAGATTATTGCTTCATGCACTACAAAGGGCTGGATCTCAAAAGAGATTTTGAACTCCTCTTTATCCCTAAGGTACTTTATGCAGTGGTGTAGCGTTGACAGGACAACATCGTAATCATGCAACCAGGAATGACCCATGAGTTATAACTAATTAAATTTAATCATAATTAATTATATTTAATTATAATTAATTATTTTTAATTATAATTAGTTATTATTAATTAAATTTAATTATGATTAAATATTTTAATTATAATTAATTATTAAATAATCATACACTAGTTATAATTAATTAAATTAACTATAATTAATTATTTTTAATTGTAATTAATTATTATTAATCATGATTAATTATAATTAAAAATAATTATATACATAAAAAAGAAAGAGAAAGAAAGGGAAAAGAAAATGCAAATGTTTCTCTTGCCTTGACTTGTGTTTTGACACAGCTGACGCCGACGTCGTCAACCCCTGCGCAATTAAAAAGGTCCAAACACTATCTGGAGTGCATGCAGCACGATGAGCAATCACCCTTACGTGCTTTTCTTAGCACGATGGGATAAAACTCATTGTGGTGCTTGCGAGGAGGCAGGTAATCCTCGCGTGCACTTTTTTTAGTACTGTGGAGAAAATTTTAAGTACCTATATATGCCTCAATATCGATGGTGAAACAACTGTGCATCTTTAAATAGGTACCCTTGAAGACCCATGCACACCTTTCTTGGTGTGATGAAATTTAAGACTACGGTCACGGTGTCATATGACACCGACCGTGCACATATTTCTTGACATGGAGGGAAGGCTTTGACTCCCAAAATTTCCCCAAATGGGATTTGAACAGTAATGCTACCGAAATTATGACTAAGACACATAGAAACTAAACAAAAAAAACCTAACTTAAGCAGTAACATAGAAGACTTGTATTTGAGCAGAATTGTATAGAACTTGGAAAATATGCATGGGACTTATATGAATGACAGGGATCCAAATGCAAACTGAACAAGGGATTTTAATTGAACGCAGGGAAGAAAACCCTAAATCCTAAAATATGCAATTAAAATTAAAATACAAATGTCAAATAATAATTTATTGCATTCAAATAAATACAAGCCAACAAATAAGGGACTCACGGTGGAAAACTTTTAGATGTAATTGACTTGTAAGCAATATCAATCAACTACACAATGAACAAGTATCACCCACACACAAAAGTCAAAGACTTGTTATGCAAGCAATAATATGCTCGTAGATTGAAGAGGCAATGAATGATAATTAACTTATAACATCATAAAGATTACAAGCGAATATCAATCATCAATACATATGAATACATGAGACACAACAAATGATGCTTATTAATGCATGATAAATGCAATGGACTCCTACAATAGTCCCCACACAGTCGAATGTGTTGTACTTGTAAGAAATAATAGTCAATTGCAGAATGCATGGATATCTCCCATATGCATTAATGGAAACCTCAATATAAGCAATAGTTTTCCTGTAGATTGAAATGAAAATAATGGCAATTAATGAAAGATGACCTATCATGCATACAATAGCTTACATGAAGACAACAGGCACTAAATGCAGTAATATCTCCTAATCAACACCAACAGTCCGCATAGATCTTACTACTACCAACAAGTACATAAATACCACATGTGAATGATGATGGTGGATACAGTATAGGTACAGTGGTTATCCTACAAGCATATTTAATAGGATTGCAATAGATATGCAAACAGAGAGCCCATGAAGTGATGATTTGTATGCAAGCTGGTACCAACAGTCTATTGTGAATGCAAACATCATTAAATGGCTCTAGAAAGCTCGTCAAGCTATAGTGACCCATATATGGATATTGACGTGCAACTTGTAGCAAATGTCAGCCTATTCTTGCAGTTGGCAATAATGAGCAGATGAACAAGTACATTGATTCGTCTACAAGCAATGATAGTTGATATAATACTTATGGATAATAATAGTGGGTGTATCGCGAATACAATGAATCCCTTACAGACACAAATACATACTCCACTTACAAACAATCATAAGAGACCTATCAAGATATAATAGTTCAGTTATAGGTGTAACAAATAATATGGAATAGGTGCAAACATCTAAGGGATATTGTAGGAGATCTGTTGCACTTGAAACATGTTGTTGATCAGTAAGTGTAGTGAAACTGATAATAAATGCACGTCAAAGGTGGTCGATAACGACATGCAGACGAGCACATTGGACATGCACCTACAGCAGTGATGATTGAGATAATGCAAATATGTTAGGTATAAAGACAACTCGATGCACGGAGGAAGTCTATTGATGCATCATCAAAGGGAGATTTTAATAATGACATGAAGTTAAATGATATAATAAATAATTCTATAGAGTCAAATAATGATTAGTTGAAAGATGTTTCATATTACCCTCTCTATAGAGACATTGAAGAATTCCAACAACTATAAGTGTTTGTAAGCCACTGCAAAGAACTCGCTGATCTACTAACAACAAAAGGCCATAGCTATGATAATGTGATGCATAGTCAAATGGTTTTATGAATGATTATATAGATTCAAGGAATGAGCACATGAAAAAAAAAAAAGAATGATATCTCATTTTATCATCTCTAAGGGCTCCCAAAAATTATGTCAAACCATTTGAGTGAAAACCCAAAGATCAAGCCCTTCAACTCAATGTCCTACCCTCGTAATGAGCTAGGGACAAGGCAATATGACCATGTACTAATTGAATCTTTGGTCTCATCAGCTTATAATTCCTCATGTATCACAAAATGACATCATGTCGTTTAAGATGTATGTTCCCAATCTAAATAAGGATCGGGTGACTCATGGATTTGATCTTCTAAAGAATAAAAAAAGGGAACTTACATCAGAATAATGAATTACTTTATGGCAGCCAGGTGACAATGTTATGATTCACTTGTAAGAAAAAATAGGGAATCAATAGTAAGAACCATAAGCCATTAAAGCATAATATCACACCACCGAATCTCAATACCCACAAGCATATAAAAGGCATTAATAAAGCCCAAAATAAATCTCTGTGTAGTTAACAACAATGGTCACCTATATAGTCAAACACCCCTTTGCATTGCATGCAAATATCTTAAAATGCCCCCTCATACACATATTGTAACATACATAATAACTCATTTAAACATATTATTGAGCATCGTGAAATGTAGCAAATGCATCACATTCACATGCTAATATGTTGCTCATGCATGTGTTGTAACTTATAGAATAAATGCATGTCATCTAACATCACTGTTGCATGTTGAAAGAACCTCCTACATGAGCAGAGGATTTCACTCTAGTATGTCATTTGACATTACAATTGCGTTTCAAAATGCCATATAACGTGTATCTATAGGAAGTCGAGGATTTCATTCTAGTGTGTCATTTAACACTAGAATTACATCTAAAAAATACATCTGCATGCACTTACAATAAGTAGAGGGTTTCACTCTAGGATGTCATTCGACACTGCAATTATATTTTAAAAATAATGTTATGTACACACATGAATGCATCATACAAAATGTTTCTAATAACATATACCATCATAGGCTTTAGCAAGCATGTTGTAGGTACACATGTGATATCTGAGAATGTCACAAGGGTTTAGAAATAAATTTGGATTTGAACTTGATCCTCTATTAGCAAGTAGACAGAGTTGATAAGGTTCAATCAATAAAAATGTAAAAAACCCATCAACTAATCGATGATAGTCATCTTGAATGCATATCTCAACTAGAGGGAATTATATATTTATAAATGCCCTCAAACTTTCACAAAATGTAAATATTTTTTAAATAACCTCAAAGTCTTCCCAATAATGGCCGTATTGACAAAAAATTTGAACTGAAGGGGACCTATATTGCTTAAAAATGCCTCCAAATGCTCATAAAAAACTAAGATTTTAAATAATCACTCAAGTTAAAGATATTTAATATTAAATCTAATCATCAAATACTTAAAGAAAAACATCCACCCTCTATAATAGGTTATCGAGATGGACAAATCTAAAAATTATTTCATCTCACAAAGAGCTAATGTCTAGTCAAGAATGTCACTAGGATTCATTCTCAATCTATCTCTGGCCAGTTAGGACTTTGCAAGAGTCCTCTAACTAGTTGTTTAGGTGCCAAAAGACACCACACCATGGATTGTGCCACCAAAGGGTACCACAAGTAAACGATTATGATCGGAACCCTCTACACCAGGTGGCTTTCCACCAATTGGAACCATTATATTACGGTCAGGGTCAGCGCTCGTATACTCCCCAATGGCATTAAATCCCCTATATGAGAATCAATAGGATATAATTGATAGGGAAAAAAGCCCTCTACTAGCTAAGGTGGATTCAAATTTATCCCCTTAGACAAATATTCACCCGGTCTATAAGTTACCCTTAGACAATATAACCTATGGATGCTGACAAGGATCCTTATATCAGGCTAGATCAACTACCTTCTCTAACTAAGTTGACAAGGGACCACGATGGATTGAGATAACGAAACCATGGGATCTTGATTGGGCTCATCATCATTCCCCTCACCATCCATTTTAAGTGTAAGATGGTGAAATTTCTAATTTTTAATTTTCAAGCCATCAAACACCTAAACCCATATTGTTACAATATGTCAGATATGTGTATCTCTATGTATCTGATTGATGATTAACCTTAATCAAAAGTTCTCTCTCATTATTGGGAGGGGTAATTTTACTATGCTTGCTCCAACTCGGGTTTAGTTAGTTACATATTTATATTTTTTTTAATCGTACTTGCTCCATGTTGACCCCAACATATAAACCATGTGAAAAGAGGCAAAAAAATGTCATTTAGGCAATGCGTGCATTGACAAAATGCATCACTTAAGGCATTAAATGACCTCTGATTGCCAAATGGATGGTATCATTGCGATCAGGATACTGAACTCTGTTGGGTAGAGGCCCCTCGCAATTGAATCAGATGAGATCGATCAAAAGGGACAACCGACACCCGAAATTAAAGCGCGAGACTGATCAAACAATCCCGGATCGACGAATAGAATTCATCATTGCGTCCGGAATGTTGCCAACCTATGAAAACTGTATTTTGTTTATTAGAGTATTAGATTGGTGGCACGAATCCCAATGTAATATAAAGATGTGCATATCGAGAAAATTTGCCTCTACGGAGACGATATGACGTCCGATTACCAAATGGATGGCACCGTTGCATTCGGAACGTCGTGACCATTATAAGTCTACATTTTATTTAATAAAATCAGATCGTCCAAGATGGTGGCGAATTTCTAAGTGATGCAAATATGATATAAAGGCCTGCGTTACGACGAAAACGAGGCCTCGAAGACGCTCGGACGACGTCCGATCGACAAACGAACAGCGCCATTACGTCTAGAACATCGTCGACATTCAGAATAAACATTTTATTTAATAAATTTAGATCATCTAAGATGGTGGTGATATTGTAGGCGATGCAAATATGATATAAAGGCCTGCGTCACGACGGAAACGAGGCCTCGAAGACACTCGGACAATGTCTGATCAACAAACGGATAGCTCCATTGCGTCCGAAACATCGTCAACATTTGGAATATATATTTTATTTAATAAATTTGGATCATCTGAGATGTTGGTGAATTTCTAGCCGATGCAAATATGATATTAAGGCCTGCGTTACGACGGAAATGAGGCCTCGACAATATTCGAACGATGTCCGATTGACAAACGGATAGTGCCATTGCGTCCGGAACATCGTCAACATTCAGAGTCTACATTTTATTTCATCAAATTGGATCGTTTGATGTGATGTCGCAAATTTCAAAGGCGATCCACATATGATGCGAAGGCACATGTTACGAGGGAAATTAGCCTCGTCGGTGATGAAATGATGTCCGATTACAAAACGGATGACGCCATTATGTCCGGAACGTCGTCAACATTAAGAAAATATATATTTTAATCAATTTGGATTGTTCGATGTGGTGGCACAAATTCTGAGATGATTTAAATACGATAATATGCATTTCGAGGGAGATTAGCCTCGACGATGATCAAATGAAGTCCGATCGACAAACGGACGGTGCCATTGCGTCCGGAACGTCGTCGCCATTAGGAATATACGTTTTATTCAATCGAATTGAACCATTTAAGGCAGCGTCGTAAATTTCAAAGGAGATTTAAATATGTTGCGAATGCATGCGCTACGAAGGAAACGATGCCTCGAACATGCTCGGACGATGTCCGATCGTGAAACGGACTGTGTCATTGGGTCCAGAACACCGTCAATACTATGAATGCACTGCTAATTTGTTCGAATAAGGTTTTGCACGCAAATCGAGACAATAGGCATTTCGAAGGAATTAAGCATCGTCGCCACCCAAATGATGTCCGATCGCGAAACGGACTGCGTCGTTGTGATCGGAACATCAGCAATACCCTCAATTCACTATTAATTTATCTAATTCCGATATTTGGCGAATTGATACGTAAAACGAAGCATTCAACACTTAAAAAAAAGTTGCACGCAAACCAATATCATTTTGGGACCTCAATGTATTACTGCCCTTCTCAATTAATGTTAAAACTAAATAGGGAAAGTTATTATTAGTGATGCAGATCAGTTTAACCAAAATTAGCAAGTCAAATATGAAATCAAATCTTAATTGATACTTTTACCTCAGATGAGTGAACTTCTCTGTACAAGACTCTGTGCAAAATCCCTGCTTTGAATCCCTGATATCCCGCTGAAGGAACAAGCCTTGGACGCTGCTCTTACCTTGGGTAGTAAATCAAACCTCGTGGTTAAAACAAAGAGGTGGAAACTTTTATTTGGGGGGTCTTCAAAAAATTCCAAGCTCAAGCTCTCATTCTCTGTTCTTTCTTCACTTCACGACCAGCTTCCACTCCCTCACACAAGAGGCCGAACAGCTCCCTGTCCGTCCCAACTACCTGGAGTCGCCCTCTCTCCGTCAAAAGCCTCTACTTTGCTTCCTTGCTCCGTTCCTTTTCCGCCTCCTCCCCTGGTGTGAAGACCGACCACATACCTTTCACCTCTTCTACAACCTGTTTCTCACGCCTGCTCTAAGCCGATTCCTTGTTTTACTATTCCACAAGAATTTCACGGCTCTTCCCACTGTTCCAACCCAACTCACACCTCTACAACCAGGTTTTAGCTTTGGAATGCTGGTCACCTGCTTTCTGTTAACGCCGAACAGCAGTAGGAGGCGCAGTCTTCATTCTCCACGTGAAGGCTTCTCACAACAGTAGCAATCCTCCTCCCAGAAGAAAAAAAAAATCGCAGAAGCTCTCACTTGAAATCCACTCAATCCTCAACTCTTCTCCTGCTCATACAGCCGAGAGTTCCCTTGCTCCTAGCCGTGGTCAGCTTCCGATCTCCACGACTCAGCAACTCTTCCACTCAAGCAGCCGGCTTCTCCACAGCTACAGAAGACCGCAAGCAAGGAGTCCAAAATATATTTCCTGCTCAACTATCTTCGCATATACCTACCTGAGCTGTTTTCCAAAACCAAACTGCACCGTATGTCTAAGCCAGCTCCAACTTCTCCCTCTCTGTTTGCTTACAAGTATCAACCTTCATGAATCCAGCAGCAGTAAAGGGCACAGAGAGCAATGATTCAACAACCACACACAAGAAGAGCTTCTCCCCTTGGAAAAAGAGCCTCCAATTAAAGCTTCGTCCAACTGGATCAAATCTCAAACATTCCACGAGCAAACCCCCATTGCATGCTATCTCACAGAACAATGAGAGAAGTGGCCGAGGCTTATACCATAGACGATGCTCTGATTTCACTGGGATTTGGGAAGCTCTGAACCTTCATGCCTATTTATTTTGGAGTGGCTTATGTTGCAGAAGCAATGGAAGTGATGAATCTGTATGGTTCAAGAGCTACATTTTAAACCACAGAGGAAGCAAGGCAAGGATTAGTTGGAAAAACAAAAGCTGGAAACATTCCTAAATCATTTGGAAGGCATTAATTGTGCAGGATAGCTAATGGAGGGATTTATGAAATTGATGGTTCTTCAAGAGTTAAGCTACCTGAGAGATTCCGCCAACATAGAATAGCGTCCAAGCCACACTCAATTCTTACAGTATCTCCCTTCCTCCTTAGAAAGCTTCTCTTCACTTCAAAAATTATCTATTCAAAACTTCCCTAATCTGATCTCACTGGGAAGACATCGACAAGTGTAGACCACTAATAATTGCCATCTCATACTGAATGATCTCATTGTAAGTGATCCATCGGTGTTGCTAAAGGAGCCATTGAGGAGTATCATCACCTTGGAAAGGCTTACAATTGTGGGTAATAATGAGGCGGTTTCATTTCCAAATGAGTCAGAGCAATGGTTTCTGAAACCTCTGCCGACCACTCCTTGCCGATCTCCACAGCTTCTAAACTCACAACGCCTGCTCATTTACTCCTTTCTCTCCATCTTCTTTCCAAGATTCATATATTGAATACAGCTCAAATTTACTAATTATGATTGTGGGGGTTTTTAGGATTTCATGAAGCTATTTACATTGTTCATTGATTTGTATTATTTAAGTGCAAAAAAAAAGGAGAGAGGAAAGCTTGCAAAAGAAAAAAAAAGATGTTTAAAAAAAAAGAGGAAAAAGAGATAAAAAAGAGAGTTCAAAAAAAAAAAAAAAAAAGAGTGAAAGAAAATATTTTGTCTCATTTTGCCACTACGTCGTTACCACCAATGTTACAAAGGTATAAAATTCATAAGCTCAAAACCTTAACTTGATAGCCCATTTCGGAGTTTGCGGCGCACCGGAAAACCGCCTATACATGTCTTTATTGCACATGGTGGGAAGGGACCCCGGTGCGGCGCCTACGACAAGAGGGGAAATCACCTTAAGGTCCACTTCGCCGTTCGTGGTGCACCGGAAAACCACCTATACACGCCTTTATTGCGCGTGGTGGGATGGGACTCCGGTGCGGCGCCTACGGCGAAATGGAGTCATTTATAAGTACCCTCGAGCGAGGGGAAAGCAAACTATTTTCTTCTTTATTGTTATTTTTATGCAGGTACACTCGAAGACCCCATACACGCCTTTATTGCGCGTGGTGGGAGGAAAGTACACGGCCGCGGTGTCCTCATCCGAGGGCACCTACCATACACGCCTTTATTGCGCGTGGTGGGAAGGCTAGTCTCCCAAAATTTCCCCTAAACGGGGGAGACGCCGGGAGGCCGCCGAAATTTTGTCTGAAAAAGACAAGGACTTGGACAGAATTTGAACATATTGGACTTGAGCTTGTGGACCAAATAAAAAATACTAATTTTGAATTTAATTGAAATGAGCTCATACTTTAATATAACTTGAACAATTTTAATAAAATTTTGAATGAATAGAAGATAACAAGACTCATGATTGCAATAAATGGGACTTAATTGAATATTAAATGATGACATTCAAAATTTATTGAAGTTGAATATGAGAGAAGAACGTTGAATTGAGCTTCATATAAGAGTGATAATTGCAATCAAATAGCAAATGATCAAAATGATGAATTTAAAAGAGATTTGTGATCTCTACAAGCCTTGAATGATAAGTGACAATCATAATCATTCAAGTGAAGATCAAGCAAGCAATGGCAAGGGACCTAAATGACAATAAGCCAAATTTGAATGAACTTGAATGTTAAGAGAAAGATAATTAGTGATGAGCCAATTTGTACTCAAAGCTTAACTTGGACAATGAAAATTTGGGCTTGAATGTGATATGAGCCACAATGGCATTGAGTTCAAATTTGGATTAAAGTTTGAATTTGACAAAGAGCTCAAAACTTGAATCATATGCAAAATGATGAACTTCTAAGTTGAGTGCAAGTAGAATGAGTTTCCAATATGACATGCTTTCAATCATTGACACAAAATCTTCTTTGAAAGCTTAGAGATTGTCACTTCAATTGGGTGACAAATACTAATGACCAATGGTGCCAAGCTCATCATACATGTTGCAGTGCAAAATCTTTAATAAATATTGAGGAATTGTCATTTCATTGGAATGTAAATGTCATCAAGTAAACTCTTCATACAAGATTTGAGTCATCTTCCTATGTAGCGGGAGACTTCCAATATTTAACATGGCTCATTTACATGCAACAACCAAAGGATTAATGATTAATAATTTTACATACCACTTGCTTGCAAGCAAAGGTTCACAAAAAAAATCACTACAAGCTTTGGTATAAAGCCTATTTGAGCAATCATAGTTATCCTACAACAATCATCTCAATTTGAATGAAAGGATCGATATCCAATTCACCATGTATCTTGTAAACCATATTGGAAGATAAAAAGTTTGCAAGTAGAACTAAACTACTTTTGAGGACAAAGTAGTTGCAATAATTCAATGCTACAACAAAGGATCTTCAATCTACATGACAGTTTGATTCCAAGAAAATACATATTAAAATAGTTTCAAATACACGCAGAAGAGGAATGACTAAATCGAAATGACTTGGAGCGTTTAGTCAAAAAGATCTGCAATACATACAATCTTTCTATGAATACAAATGTATGTATAACATATCATTTATGGGTAGATGTGAAAAGATTTCAGTAAATGCAGTATCCTGAAGTCAATTTCAATATGTAAATAAATACATCTACCTACCTACATGCACCACTGGCGAATGTACTGAAAAGACCAAAGACCACAACAAAATGCATGGAGAATACGACAAGTGCAAGCTCCTACGACCCAAAGCAGGAGACTCATTAGTACACTATGATTTACATACATAAGGCAACAACTAGTGCACGACAGTCTACCTGTACGAAGCAGCGAACAACTCTATTCAGAAGCTGCTACGCCACGCCACCGGATCTGCAATCCTTGTACAAGCAGACAGAAGGCGTCTATAAATATTCTAAAAATACCCCCTGCATGTGCACTATAAATTGTATACACATAGGTACACTAAAAGGGGTAAAAATAATTATAAAACCCACATGGGCCCCGGCGAGCGTGTTATTGGTACACACGTGACGTCTAGGGATGCTGCGCGGGTTGACAAGTGAATTCAGGTTCAAAACCGATCCTTCTATACGGATCAATAGAAGTCGACAGGGTTCGAACCAACAAAATAAATATGCGGCCGTGGCGACCAGAATATTTATTTTAATATATTCATATTAGGCCTTCAATGCCTAAAATAAAAAAAGAATTCACTTTTAAGGGTACAAAGCCTACGAAATCCGATCCTCTATCGACAGCCCGATAGAGTTGATAAGATTCAATCCATAAAGTGAAGGTGACCCCAAACACCCCGATGATGGCCGTGTTGATTGCTAACCTCAACCGGAGGGGTTTTCAAATATTTTCAAATGCCATCCCAAATGTCCCTAAAATCTAAGCTCCACCCAAAAATCCAAAAATCCAAAAATCCCAAATTCTAAGATATTTAAATATGAAATAAATCCGTCAATCACTTAAAGCAAAATCCATCCACCCTCCGCAACGGTTTGCCGAGGTGGACAAATCTAAAAATTACTTCAGCTCACAAAGAGCCAAATGCCTAGTAGAAAATATCACTAGGATCCATTCTTAAACAATCTCCTGCCAGTAAGGACGTGGTACTTGTCCTCTAACCGGCGGTCTGCCGGTAAATGGCCACCGCAGGATAAACGGTTACGACGACCCGGGGCCCTCTGAACCGAGTAGTTTTGCCGCCAAATGGCACCACGAAATACCGGTTATGGCCAGAGCCAATACGCTCCTTATTGGCATCAAATCCTTGAGATATGAATCAATAGGATATGATTGATAGGGCACAAAGCCCTCTGTCAGCTAAGGTGGATTTAAATTTGTCCCCTTAGACAAACATTCAACCCCGGTCTATAAGGTCCCCTTGGACGAAGCAACCCATGGCTGCCGACAAGGATCCTTCTGTCAGGTTGGGTCGACTACCTTCTCTGACTAAGTAGACCAGGGACCACGATGGCCCGGGACGACGGAACCATGGGATCTTGATCGGGCCCATCATCCATTCCCCCACCATCCGCTTTAAGTGCTAGATGGTACAATTTCTATTTTAAATACCAAATTTTCCAAACCTTTCCAAATATCCAAATCCAAACTCAATCTTCAATATCTAAACCCATTGCTGCTACTATATGCCAGATAACACGTATTCTACTACGTATCTGATCGACGACTAGCCTTAATCGAAAGTTGTCTCTCGTGATCGGGAGGGGTAATTAACTATAGGGGCTTGCGCCTATAGGAAACCAGAACTCAGATCATAAAGTCCTCGCAAAATGAGGGCGAAATCTCTGGGTAGTGTCTTATCTACAAACCCATCTGCCTTCCAAAATTTACCTCGGAACTTATTTCGTTAAAACTCCCTCGCCGAAACAGAAAAGCGAGCGGAGGCCGGGGCCGAATTTTCGGAGCCCACACTCCATTTAGCTTGAAATAGTTTTTCTTTGCAGCAACTTCACACTTCATATTACTAGTATAAATGCACGTACATATGGTACATGTGAATAAAATTTTAAAAATAAAAAATATATTATAAAATAAGAACAAGTGAACAATAACACATAGTAGCAAAAGTTGACCTACCAAAATTTTTTTCTTTATTATAAGAAAAATTATACATGGGAAAATGCAAATATAAACAAATAATAAGAAACAATATGCTGACGTTATATAAATATATTAAAAATAGAAATAGAAGTCATAACGTTAATTAATAAACACCAAAAAAAATTTAAGATAGTTATTATAAATATGAATAGTTATGATCATTTTTTGTAAATAAAAAAGATAGCCATGTTACAAAAAAAATACTATAATAAAATGTAAAAAATAATTTACAGAGTATTATTATAATTTATTGACATATTAAGAAAACCACTTTAATTATAAAATAAAAAAAATAAAAAATCCTCAACCTTTTTCATCCGAGCTTGGGACCATCATTAGTAGTTAAAAAAATGTATAATACTACCTCTAAATTTGAATCATTTAACAATAATAGAAAATCTATATCATTTAAGAGGTGAATTATAACTCAGCAAACACTGATAAAACACTTCATTTTAGTATAATAAAAGCCACAATCCTCAATGATCATGAAATCCAAAATTATGGAAGAAATATTGGAAGATGGATAGATCAACTATGAATATTCTCTAATGTAAAAGCCACAGAGTAGTAGGCACCCAATAAGACTTGCTATATTTCTTTTTTAGAAGAATAAAAATAAAACTCATAAACCTCCTCATATTGGTAAAATAAGATTTGAACTATTTAACAACAATACAATATTTTTATCATATAAAAGGTTTAATCAATCCTTATATTCAACATAAACAAATTCAAGGTCTAATGACTAATCATAATGGATTGTTGTATAACAATATATTGAAAATTTTTTGCTATCAATAGAGTCAATAAATCTTCCAACACAAAAAAACCATGAAACATTTCTGTAAAATTGTTCACTTGAGATAATGATAACAAGATGACAATCCAATACACTTTGGAATAAGTATTAATAAATAACATGAACAATTGGAAGTGTAAATGAGTCAAGCTTGAGAAAGTTTATCCTTGTTCCTACAGCAAAAGAAAAAAGGACATGTGCATCTTAAAGATAATTTATACAATTACAAAGTTTACATATTCTGTTAGGAGGCCTCATCATAAATAGTAACAAACATTTTATGGGTGGCATTGCATTGGTTGCATGAGAAGACAACCCAAGCCATCTATGATGCAGTTGCCATTCATTCCAACAAGTAAGCTAGCTCTAATACCAACTTGCTCTAGGAGCTAGCAAGCACTAAACTTGAAAGAAATGATTAAAAAAAAAAAAAAAACATAATCAAAAGAGTGTAAAACAAAATATCAAGATAGTATATCAATGTTCTTATATTCTTCTGTTATATCATATAAATCTCCTTCCTTCCTTATATGAGCATTGAACAACCTATATTAAGTAAAATAGATTAAAAAAAGGTATATGTTCTACTATTTATGCTATAGTTAGTAAAGCTACTATACTAGGTAGTGGTGAAAAAAAGATGAGTGGTGATAATAATGATAGAGTTGGTGGTATAATGCAATAAAGTATAATTTGAGCCCATATCAAATTTCTCATAGAACGAGCACAAATTTGAGTTCTATGATTTCTCTAATTTAGCAATTATTTATAATACAATAAAGGGACAAGATAATTTAAAAAAAAAGGGTGGCCAGGATTTGATGTGGAAAGAAACTCAAGCCCCTTTTATAATAGTAGTGTAGCTAGTATAGATATGCTTCTAAAACTTCTAAATGTGATTCATCCCATGATTTCTATTTTCATGACATTTAGCATCTCCTTTGATAAAATTTCTTAGATCTGGTCCAAGAAAATCACAAATTTTATATCATTCAAAAAATAAAGCAAGTCATCAAGCTATAGAAAGTAGAAAAATTAAATGTGAATAATAATGAAGAAATATAGTACAGTAAAGTAAACCCTATGCAAGGTTAATTTAACCATGTTGTATGCAATGTAGAATTAATTTCACCAAAAAGGTAACTATCTGAAATGGTCGATCATGGGTTACTTCCTGGTTTCCAGAATGGCCATCCAAGGAGGTAGAGTGGTGTGGGGTGCAAAAGCTCATCATTATCCTACAAAAATTCACTAAAGCAATCTCCAAACCAACATAATTAATACAACCTTCCACCAAGCCTATATATAATTAAAAAAAAAAAAACCAACCACTCACAAAGACCAGCAATAAAATTAAGCAGTAGAATCTGAACCAAAAAATTAACAAAGACTTCAAATATCTATTAATATATCCTCTATGTTGGTAATCTCACTGAAATTAGTAGCTTCAAATACTAACATTATATAATTAAAACAACTTGATTATCACAATAACCATAAGCCTACGAAACAGTCACTAAATAAAACTGTTGTTAAGTGAAGATAAAAGAAAAACTATAGTATTTGTATTTACAATATCTATATATAAATCGAACCATTATAGAGAGATAAATGATCACATATTTTCACCCTATAAAGGCATCATTTTATATGCATGGTATAATTAAGAAGCATCAATAAAATTAGAAGACTTTATATTTTATAAATCTGAATCAAGCTTGAATTTATGTGGTCTCTTAGCTTTATCCATCTTTCTAAAAGTAACAAATATCCTACATAATTTAAGAAAAAAATTAGGTCCATTAGGAATTCAAGATAGATGTATAATTAAAAATGAGGTTAAATAATGGAACCTTTTACAAGAAACTACAGGAATATAATGTATAGCAAGATAAGCTCCATTACTATTTATAACAAGCACATATCTGAATATTTAAAATTAGAAGTTAAGAATTTAGATGATATGAAATTATCTAATATCCATAGAAGAGTTTACTATATAAGTTACAAAAAAATATTAAAACATGATATGACGAAAAAAATATCTTATACTTACCCAACTGTAAGGATAATTTAAGTTGATCTCGTGAATTCACCTGGTCCAACAATTTTTAGCTTATGTCCAAATGTTATATTACAGTCGCTTAAAAATGACACAGTAGAAAATAGCCTTACAAATTCATGACTATCAATATGATGCAGCATGCAATCACTAGATTTATATATATTAATAATGCAACTATCAGGTATATAATTAATAGGCAGAACATGCAATATAATTAATCATTTTATCATAATCTTGAAGAGAATTGGAATAGGATTAGCAATCACATTACTAAGGATACCAAGAGGGGTCCAATTATTTTTCTGTAATTAACTTCATTGCTAATATTATATTAATTTTAAAATGAATAAAGAAAAAATAAATAAGTTCAAATTATAACCACATAGTTATAACAACAAACGAAATGTATTGTCACCCATCCTTTGACACACATACATTTTTTTGGTTCAAAATATGTATGCTCTAAAAAAAATCTTGAATTTTATCAACTGTTATAAATGATAAGATAAGATAAAAAATTCTAAAGAAATAACTAAGAATATAAACATCTCATATGCTTATATAAGTATTACAAAAGCAATATAGATCTTGATGACACATTGTTAATACTACTTTTTTATTCATTCAACTTATGAGATTCTTAGAGAAAGCAAAGTAACAAGATAAAGTAATGGAAACCAAAAGCGATATAGATCCTTATGGCAGGTTGTTACTGAATATGAATTAAACAATTATCCATAAAATGTAGAGAGTACCAATAAGGAATTTCTGAAGTCATATTAAACACATTTCGTCAAGAAGCTAAATGATTAAGCAACCTATTATGATATTTAATAAGCTTTGAGAATCTAAACTTTAATATGCATATAATTTTTTTTTTAAATAATTTTTCAAAATCATAGGATATACTCCAACTAATGCAAATAAATGATTTTCTTATTCATGATATGCAAATTATCATTGATGTTCACCATAAATCGAATTCCTTTTCTATTATAATTTGAAAAAAAAAAGTTAAAGCTATTAATTACGACATTTACATACCCAGATTTCCTGGTAAGAATCCTTAAAATACACATTTGATTAATTAAATGATTCAAGAAGGCTAATAATGTTAGTTATCATTTGATTAGAAAACTAAATGTTATTCTTTTAGAAAGATTAATCAATAAACTAATTAAGAAAAACATAAGCAGTTATATATGCCAAAACTCAATTAAATATGAATATGAAGTTATAGTTTAATATTTATTCTTATAAGTAGCTTCAAATATGATGTTACAAATATAATAAGAATATATATATAATTTAATAAATGAACGCAAAAGAAAAAATGAATAATTTTGACCATACTTCCAAGTTCCTTCTTCCTACCACTGTTTTGCAAACCATAGATAAATTGCATAATTAATTTTGTTCCATAGAATTAAAAACGCATATGTGTAATTATAGGCCATCCAGAATATTCATAAGTCTTTTATTTATCCTCTCAAGGAAAACAAAATCTCTTTTCATGTTGAAACTTGTAAAGACTCATTGATTTCTCTCCTCAATGTAGAGTATGGTGTTCTTCAGATTTGACTTGATCTTCTCCTCCATGACAAATTCTTGTGTATACTACTTTCTCTTATTTTCAATCTCTTGTTTTTAAGATAAATCAACCCAAGAAATATGATCATATCTTTCAAGTGAGCCCATCTAAGGTAAAGATAAATTTCATAAAAAATAAAAACTCAAAAATTAGGCATTTCATAAACATGAATAATATATATAAAAGGATAATGTCTGAGTACCTAATGAAGTCAAAGAATAGTAGTTTATGTGTGTGTGTGTGTGTGTGTGTGTGTGACAAGCTATTAAAAGAATTAATTCTTAAGGTGCATTAAATTTTTATAAGAATGTAAGAAATTTTTATTAGATGAAGATAGATAATAATGTTAGAAGCAAATTTATCAAGATGAATATCTTTTTCATATAGAGACAAGCCCATCAATCCTTATTAAACAAGAGCATAAAGTAGATTAACAAGGTTAGAACATGAATGGGATGACTAATCAGAATATAACCACCTTAACTTAAAATTGCAACTAATGTCCAAAACAGTTGTGCCACTTTATATCTAAAGCTAATAATATAATTAGTACAGTAAAAAACAAACACACTACCTACCATGCCTGATAATCAAGACCAATCCTATATTATTTTAAATATAATTCTACTTATATATCAAAGTAAATTCCATTAATATTTTCATTAAAGTTTTAGTACATGTAATGATGTTCCCGTCTTTATTTATTGAAGTTAAATAATCATGATGAGAATGGGAAAAGGTACATACTACAAGCATCTTCCCATTAGGTGCAATATCTCATTAATGAAAACACCATTTTTCAACACCTAACTTGTTAATGAAGTTCAAGTTTGTCTTCACTATAAATATATAAGAGAGTTGAGTTCTAGGATTTCAACCAATTCTAAAGTAATGAAAACCATAACATCAAAAATATGAATAAGATAAACAATAGAATCAAGCTATATTGGTGGCTTCAAAGAAGCCAACCTTCATTTTCTTTCCAAGAATCTTCTCATCAACATTATACCCCTTATATGAGTGTGTTCTTTCTTTTAGGGCCCCAAACAAAGATTTAGAATGCTTTCTAATTGATTTACTTAATTGAGAAGATGAAAAAATAAAATCCAAATAAAGACATTAAACCAAATTTAAAAAAAATAGTTCCATCTTAAAAGACAAAACCAAACAAGAAAAAAATGATCCAAAGAAAATCAAGTAATTTGATATCAGGATAGAACAAAATTTATTCATAAATCATTATGATAAGTTGTGTTTTATTATTAATAGAATAACAACCTCAAGGAAAGTTAAAAAAATAAAGTACGCCTCAACCAAAGGTAAATTTTAATAACAAACTAAATTTATTCAAGATCATACGAGAACCTAATCACCTTTACCTAAATAAATAAATATCACAACACTTTTTTGCCAAAATTATTTCCTAGGGTTTAGGATGTCACAATAATAAACCCTACATCAACCAACCTCCCGTGTACGACTCATTCGTGCCCGACGCCTCCACCACCTTGGATGAAGGTTGATGGCAATGACGTCAACGACATACGACCTCGTACTATGCCCTTCTTTGTCATTTTACCCTTCATAGCTCCATTGTGTTGAGGTCATGCCTAGTGTGTTTCTCCCCGATGGTTCTGCTAGGTTTTTCCCTTAATTGTTTGCCTATTGCCATTTCTTCCTATGCTCCATCATTTATGCCTCAAGGAAGTGCCTTTTACATTTTTTCCTTTTGGTTGTTTTCTTTAATTTGCTATGTTCTACTTTCAGGTTTTCATCGACGGTTTTGTTGATGGTGGCCAACTACCTTATGGATCCTGGATTTTTGAATGGGAAGGACTCTTCTTGTTCCATTCATAATGCTTTAGTAGGTGATTCATCTTCTTCACTTTTTCTTGACCTAAAAATCACTTCCCACCATCATTATGGATTTCATAAGACTTATAGTACCACTTCGTGTGGCTCTCGGCCATCAGTAGCTCATGTTCTTGTTGAGTTATATGTCACCAAACACTTCCCTGATCGAGTGTGTGTCGACCCAGAAAATCTGGGTTATGTTCAGATAGTGGTTATGGAAAATTTTCCCTCATAATTTCCTCACTGTAAATTGCTTGGTCACTCAAAAATGGAATGTGGCATCTTAAACCCCAATCGCTCCGATCTTCCCTCTATTAATCCTCTCTTGCGTAATGTGGGTGTTATGTCTTCTACTAATGAGCCTACTATTAGACATGTCAATGATTGTGTGGATTTGGCTAAACAAAATGATGCTAATGTTGTTGGTGAGAACTAGTCCCTAGGAATCATCCTGTAACTGTTTTGATTGTTGAGAATATTGCCATTATTTCTTCTAATTTGGTTGGAATGTCTTCTCCTACTCCTAATATGATTAATGATGGAAATTGTTATGGTTCTTCTGCCCATGAGGCTAGTGAGGATATAATTATGGGGGTTGATAATAATATTCCTTTAGTGGTTGCTGATAGTGTTAAATCTATTGTTTCTTTTGTTGTTGTGGAGTTTGGTCATAAAGGTTTTAACCGTGAAACATGTGTTGAGAATATGTACATGGTGAATTTGGGTTTATGTAATGTTAACAAGGTGGTTGATGTTAGATTAGATCTATCTCCACTTGCTTCTCCTACCGTTGTTGAGAAGGTTTCATTGAATTTTGATAACATTTTGTCTCATAATAGCTTGATGGACACCTCTTGTGGTGTGGTTGTTATCTCTAGTGGAGAGGCTTCTTTGGGAGCGGTTTTGTCCCCTAATGTTTTGGTTGCGAATAAAGGTTTGTCTTTGATTGATATTTCAATTTCTCTTATATGTAATGATTCCTTAAAAGCTCAACTTGAGTTAAAAATGAATGAGTCTTGTGTGGCTCAATGTGATTGTCCTGATGAGTTTGTTTGTTTCCCTTGAGATGGTGTTGGGGAGGAGTTTGGTGGGTCTAAAGAGGAATTTCAGGAAAGGTATAATTTGTATGCAGGTCGCATAATTGACAAGGCCTCTCTTTTTTTGGGAGTGGTAAGCAAAGTAAGCGGAAATCTAAGATGAAGTAATTCTTTTTCGGCTCTATTTGTTTGGTGGCTTTCTGATTTTATGGTTGGGTTGTGGATTGTGGGTTTTCTCGGCTTTACTGTCTCTGTTGGGTAGGTTGTGGCTCTTTCTTGGTTTTTCTTTGTTATTTCTTCTTTGCAGGGTGTCATCTCAATGGATCTCTTCTAGTCTTGGCTATGATTGCTTGCACTTGGCCTCTCTTCGGTGGATTGATTCTGGCATTGGTTGAAGTCTTGTTGGATCTTTTTATTTTTTGCACTAGTTGCTTCCTGTTGGACGCTCATGGGTGCCTCTCCTTATGATCCTGGCTTTTATTTTTGGTCTTTTCTTTTTATTTAATTATGTATTTAAACTGAATCTAAGGCTCATAGGTTTTGCTTTAAATGATGCATTCTAGTGGGCTTTGGATTCTCTAAGAACTTGTATCATTGCTTTTATTGAATGCGTAGGCTCCTTCAGTAGGTTTTAACCAAAAAAATCACATCACTTTTATTGCAAAGTTACAACATAATGGTTTGTCAACTTAGAAGAGGTCATTGCCTTGATGTGTTAAAAAGAGTCAAGAGACCTATTCCATTAAACTTCCTTACGAGACAAGGATGTAGGGATTTCTAGTATAGTATTCTTTTAGATCCAGTTAGAATCAGTGCAAGGAACTTGGTCAATCTTGATTCTTAGTTATAGCTCGAGAAATTCATTTTAAACATCCCATATTCCTATGAGTATGAGCTTTAACATTTCTACAGATGTGTTTTTTGCATTAGGGTTAGCCATCGTATATGTCTCATATAACTACAAATATATATCACCGGTGGCGGCGGCGGTGGCAGTCGGTTTGGCTGCCCATCAGATTCCGGGTCCGATTTTCTCCCCGGAAAGGCCAAATCGGACGTTTTTGGGGTCCCCATGACCGTTTTTCGACATTCCGAACTCAATTTTGATAATTTTAAAGCCATTTGAGGCTCCTACATGCAAGATTGGATTCTGAATCACATGAAAAATTCTCTAAAGTTTGAGACGCGTATTTTCCGACTCCTGGAGCTTCGACGTCCGAAAATAGGGGGGCAACTGAATCCTCAAAAAATTATCTTGATCGAGCACAAATCTCGAGGCAAATGAGCAAGAAACATAAAAAATCCAATACGTGATCACCTGAAATCCTAATTCAACAAACTTACAGCCAAATTGAGCATCTCAAAAATACGAACTCAACGACACCAAATTCGACTCAATCCGAGCCCAAATTAGTCTAAATCAAGCACCCCAAGCGCTGTTGAAAAGTTCAAACCATAATTCGAGTTACCAAACGGTTTCCAAATATGACGTTCTTAGAGTTGAATCGAGCGGCTCGACGAGACAAATCCAACGAGCTCAAGATCATTGAATTCCGACATCATTAAGACCTTCAAATGTATGACGAACGGTGCACAATCAAGAAATTCAATATCGGCTGTCCATTCGACCACTCCCTATTTACCCCTGATCTCACACCTATTTACAAGTTATGCCACTCCATAATATCTATAAATAGACCCCTCATTTCTCATAAGAGGGGACCAAAGCAAGAAGAAGAGAAGAAGAAGAGTAGAGAAGGATAGGAGGGAATAACTCCTCCTCGAACACCGCCAGAGTTCTACCCACGCCCGAGTTACGCTGAAGTTCTGCCGGACGCCCGAGTAACGCCGGAATTCTACTCGACACCAAAGTAACGCTAGAATTCTACCCGACGCCCAAGTGACGCTAGAATTCTGCTCGATTTCCAAGTGACGTCAGAATTCTAAGCAATTCTGAATTCGGCTCGAATACACAACTTGTTTATAATTGGATTTCAATCCAGAAGTAAGGAATTATAATCTGATTGTCATAAATTATAAGGACGGGTCAACCTCTTGTATCTCAAACAAACACTAGTGGAGTTATTTCAAATGGGTGTGGCCCCGTAGTTTTTTCCCTTTCCAGGGTTTTCCACGTTAAAATCCTGGTAATTTTATTTCTTTCCTGTTTGTGTGATGGATATCCGTACAACGCTGAGACAGAAATTTTATAACTCTATCGCCGCGTATACTCTAGCCCGCAACATATATATATATATATATATATATATATATATATATATATATATATATATATATATATATATATATATATAACACTAAAATTTTATTTTAGCAAAAAAAATCATATCAACATTTATTTTTTATAATATTATTTTATTTAGAAAAAATAACAATTAACGAATCATATAATTTTATTTTAGAAATAATATTATTTAGAAAATTTTTTTAGTACCATTGCACCAAATAACTTGTAAGTATAAACAAAAGACTATTTCGCAAGGTTTTAAAAATATGACCGGACTGGATGGGTTCGACCAGTGGACATGGGACCAATCCGGCAACCGATCCGGTCCAAGAGTAAGAATCGATTTACAATCGAGCCGGGCAAAAACCGGCTGAACAGTCAATTAAACCCGGCTAACTGGCGAACCGGCTACATTAAATAGAACCACCAGATTTGAGAATCTATAATGTGAGCCGTAGACCAAGCATCTGAGTGCTGAAAACATATATTAACTCTAAGCTTTAAGCCTTTAACAACCAACTTCACTAATTCCAATAGAACCCTAAAGATAGAACGAAGAATCTAAAATTTCAAATTTTTGTTAATGGCTCTGGTTTTTCTGAATTTTTGTTTCTAAAATCGTTGATTTTAATGCTTGCTCTGAAATACCTAGATTTGCTCTGAAATTATGTTAATAATTGATATTGTGTTTCTGAAATTTGAGCTACATTGTGACAAAACCAGATGCTTATAAAAAAGCATAGATCACTTGTTTATTATTTTTAAATAAAAATTAATACTTATTATGTCATTAGATTCAACTCTAATTCGACCAATCGAATCTTAAACCTCTACTTCCGGTTTCTTATCTGATCCGGTTTTTATATAACCTTGATATTTTGTGGGTCAATTCTGAGTGTTTATCCTATTAAAAAGTATCAAATGATTTTGATGTTTAATTGTAACATGTTTTTAAAAGGTGAATTTACACTGTATAGTTGCGACAAAAGAAATAAGAGTTTACAAAAAATAATACAATTCTTTTTTTAAATAGCATGTAAAATTATGCAGGTTGATATATCAAAAATAATCTTACGCTTCATTTGGAACAATTTACTTATTACTTTCTAAAATGATTTTTTTATAAAAAAAATCTATTTAAAAAATAGCAAGAAAATCATCCCAAACGTTTTTTTGAACCGATTGGCTCCGTGTATTTTATAAACATACTTGGACAAAAAAAAAATTTCTAAAATGTCTGAGATCCTTTCTCACTTCTTTCTCCCTCTCAGTTTCAAGAGAAATTATTCTATACGATCACCCAACCATCCGGAGGCAAATCAGGATGCACCACATCACCCTGTAAACAGCAAGATACAGCACCGGCATACAGAAAAAAAATAACGTTGTGCGTCTTGAATCATCTTCGGACTATGGTGACCGCACAGAATAATTTCTCCAGTTTCAGCATCTAATCTGTGCTCAAACAGTCTATGAGCTGCTTCCTCGCTAAAAACGTAACTACAATGGCTTGTCCTTCAATTCCTACCATTCTATCAAGATTATGAGACCTTCAGACCATAAAGACAATTGATATCTCAGCTATTTTTATCTCCAAGATTTAATTTCTACTTGATGCTGAATACATATTAGAAACTTAAGAAGAAAAATCTAAAGATAAAGAACAACCTGATGCCATTTGCTATAGCAGAAACTTACAATGACGAGATTACTCAAAGCACATGCAAATTGGTCACTTTAATTGCTTGGATGTCAGTTTCCGCCAAAAAAAGTTACAAGCATAGCAAGCACAAGAGGATGATCATTTCCAGGATACAAAGTAAGCCGAAACTTATTTCTTGAATAGATAAATTTCTTAAGTTTGTACAAGGGATTTGCCTGCAGAAACAAGACGGTTAAATTATGATGATGTTTCATAAAAGATAGAAATTCTTTTTTTTTTTTTCATAAAAGAAGAGAGTATTATTACCTGAGCAACAATCGAATCTCCCATGTATATTGTGCAGGACCGTTGGAACGGGCTTCCTTTCAAAATAAATTTCTGTTTCTCATCTCTCAGATTCTCAGATGTCACTAATACTTCTAATTCTGTTTTAAAAGTAGAGTACGCTAATTTCTGCACTGTGAACAACAAATCATTGGGTTCCCAGCTATATCCCTTGAAGCCTTGCCATCCCTCCTAAAAAAGAAGCAAAGTTATTTGAAAATCGATAGCAGAATGAACAGTAAAGCTAAGTTGGGAAATTCATGAAACAATACAATTAAAATGCTGCAGTTCTCCATAATAAGATATGAGCATGAAACTTTCTTTTTATGCAACGTTCTGCAAATAAAATTCCTTATGTTGATATATTAGCAGATGATTCTTTCAATTAACGAATTATGAACTTTGGCATGAACAGAGTGTTAGGGATGAGAGAGTAAAACACCGCGATGAAACAAATAAGAAAGTAAAAGCAGCATAAAGTATAAGGATGCTAGGATTTAACATGAAAAAACTCAAATTAGGGAAAAAAAACCCCGGTTCTTACTATTGATATAAAAATCATTTTCTTAAATCATATATTAGTTTCTTAGAATTTTATTAAAAAGATTTGATAATCATACTACTCCATTATCTCCATAAATCTCTAACTCTTAATATGCTTCTCATCTCGAATAAAGGTTTATGTCATCTTTAAAACTTCGTGTTAAATAAATTTGTGAAATGTTATTAGAGATGGATCTAACAATCGCTAACTTTTAGTATCATTATGACTAAGGCACTTTCATTATTAAAACATTAACTAGGCAAGTTCTTTGCCATAATGCGTCAAGTGGTTGATCAAGCTCCTTGTCTCCATTGATGAGATGGCTGCCAAAACTTCAAACATAAAGTTGAGCAAATTTTTTACAAACATAATTTGACTCAAGACGATGTGAAAACATCACAAGTAATGGAAGAAACAATTATATACAGTAGAAAATAAGGTGGATCAAATGTAGCTGTAAGAGCCTCAAATTTTGAAGTGGAAAATCATGTGAAGAAGATTATTGGTTTGGAAAGATAAAGGAAAAGAGATCAAATTCTAGAGTAGAATATCTTGAGGATGAATATGAAGAGACAAAGGAAGAGGGATCAAATTCTAGAGCATACATCATGAGGATGAAATTGATGACTTTGAAAAGAGGAAAAGATAAAGGTGTACAAATCTAATAATGGAGAAAAGAGAACAGATGATCATGAGGCAAGAATAGGTGGCAATGAATTTTAGAATATTCCTAGGCAAGATGTATTACAAACTTAAATAGCTAAATTATTTTAACATAGCTAAACAAATATTTTTGGGTAATTTGTGTTAAGCCCATGAGCCCAATTATAAATTGATTTATAATAGGCTTGATAATTATTTGATGATGACGTACATTTATTAGTGTTATATATTAATTTGCTAAACTTTTGACAATTTTATTTATTAACTAATTAACCATGAAGATGATACACCAACCCTCAGAGAAACTTGAAGCTCGTGCAACTTCAATAAATATTTCACATGAGAAATTCATCAAGATTAAAGGATGAGAAGAGATTTCAAGCGTGTGTGCTTAGTTTAGGTTGTATAGTTGATGCTTGCAAATTTAATTGATTAAAGTTGAGATAGATTGGTCCTTAAGCTCAAGTATGCTTACACTAATCTGAATTAACTAAAAACCTATTTTTTATAATTAAATAAACTAAAAAATATATTATACAGTATGCCTAAAAGCTTAAAAATATCTACACATAAAACATGCATTATTGTGGTTATTTCTGGTTACTGTGGGATCAAGTCACGCATCATGATATATGGTACACAAGTAATGACTTACAATTTGCCACAACATTTATAAAGAATTGTTTAATTTATAATGTCAAATTTTAAAATCAGTTATTACTGCAGATATGAGGATGCTTAGGTAGATGAGTTGTTTTACTCATAGAGACGGGATACGAAATGAGCATATACGTGATAAGGTTGAAGTATCTCCGGTGGCAGATAAGATTAGAGAGAGTCGTCTTAGATGGTTTGGTCACATAAAACAGTGACCTTCGGATGACCCGGTTAGGAGAGAACATGTATTAGATTTAACATATGTTAAGAAAGATAGAGGTAGACCTAAAACAACTTGGTTAGAAAATATTAGAAATGAACTTTCTTTATTATATCTAAATGTGAATTTGACTCTTACCCGCCTACCCGGACACAATGGAGAAGAAGGATTCATGTAGCTGATCCCACGTAGTGGAATAAAGGCTTAATGTTGTTGTTGTTGTTGTATTAATGGATCATAAGTTCTATATATAGAGGAGCATTTTGATAGCCATTTTAATTAATGGAAAGAAAATAATAAACTTAATGAATAAGTGTTCATCATTTTGAAATTTTGAGAAATTTTACGTGCTAAATAGCTTCCTTGTTAAGCATCTGAGATACCTATATTCTTCTTTAAATACATTTTGTTTTATTTGTTTCCAACAATCTTTTTACAAGGGATCTGTTTTTGTCTTGGTATCCATTATTATCTTCGTATTCACTAAACCTGTGTTGGTTTTGGAGTGGTTCCCTAACTTAGAACCCAAGGATAAGTCCTATCCCAAAATGATGACAAGGAGTGGTTCCACTTACAAACTTTGTAGAAGAGTAGGGATACTACAAATGATCTCCATCGATAGTGAAAAAATGAGAGGTAGTTACATAACAAAGAGAGATGTCTGGAACATTAACATTGACAGTGGGGCCAAATCATGTTTAAAATGGTTTGTGCGCTCTTTCATATTTGACTAATTTTATTTTAATTGTACTTTATATTTGTGTTTAAGTTAGAGATTGATCTACCAATATTGGTGCCTAAAACTACATTATTCACATATATAGCTTTCTACCTCTCAACTCTATCATATATACTAGAGAAAAAGGCCAAAATTATATTAAAGAACCATTTTGGTCACTCAACTCAAAGGGGAACCAAAATACTCCCATCATAGGACTATTTAGTTACTCTTCAAATACTTGAGGGAACAAAATAGTCCTTTAATATAGTTGGGGACCATTTTTTATCTTCCATAAAAAGTCAAAGGCCCATTTTGATCATTTTCCTTATATTACTATTTCTGTACTGGTGGATTGTCAAAAGTATATTATATCTGCTATTCTAGTTTGTTGTCATCAGTAGGAAAAGCAAACCAAAAGATCTAATAGGAGTGTTCACAAAACAATTCAACCAACCTCCAATCTAGTTGCAACAATTGTTATCAAAGCTAGGGAACTCAAGATATTTAGACTAAATGGCATAATATCCTCAAGTAAATCCTCATGGCATACATTATTTTTGAATGTTCATTGGACAAGTGACAAGCTATTAGTGCACCATCTTTGTTTGAAACTATATATATTTTGAATTATGAAAATTATAGGATGAAGCTTTCTTTAAAAATATTTTACCTTCTGTATTAAAAAAAAAGATTATTTCATATGGTGGAGAATGATTATTCCCGACCAACATTTTTTGTCAATAATATTATACGGAAAAGCTTATCAATCGATAAAAAAAAGATAAAATAGATTTAACCCAATTGAATGCTAGAGTTATTAGATGTTTTTACTGTTCACTCATGCAAAGAGATTAGTGAGCCAAGTAGATAACATTGAAGATGATGAACCAAGCTCTAAACAAACTTGAACCTCATGTAACTTGGAGACAGTTCAAATGAAGCATTATCAAGACTTAATGATGGAAAGGAGAATTCAAGAATGTTTGATTAGTTTAGGTTGCATGGTTGTCAATGTAATTGATTAACTTTAAGAAAGATTCATTCCTTGGCTCAAGTAAGCTTAGAACAAATCTAAATTAACTAAAAAATTATTTAATATACCTAAACAAACTTTAAATATATTATATGATCTTGAGCGTCAAGCCATCCAGCATGCAATAAAATATATATGACTAATTTAAGTCATATATGAAATTTTGGGACCCGGCATAACAAAAATTGTCCAATTCATAGTACAGAAGTACATTTAGGCAGCCATTTTAACCAATCATAATAGAGGAATATTGAACTTCATAGTTTCATCATTTAGATGGATCTTATGTGTTCAATAGCTTCATCTTTGAGCCTTTGAGATTTAAGATTCTATCAATCTTTTATTTGTTTTTAATTATTTTCATAAATCCATTTATAAGGGATGAATGTTTGTCCTTGTATCCAGTATTGAATGCGTGCTCACCAAGTATCTAAGGAGGTTTTCAAGTAGTACTCTTGCCAAGAGCGAATAAGTTCTCCGAGCCTATAAGGATAGAAAGGAATAGTTCTAACTGCCAATTTGTAGGAAAGTAGGTATTGTATAAAGGCCTCTTCACTTATGGTGGCAATGAAGTGAGTAAATTTTCAAAGAGAGGTGTTTGGATGTAGCTGTAGATGGTTGGCATCAAATCATGTCAAAAATAATTTGTGTACTTTAACAACTTGCTTTCTTTTATCATACTTGCACTTTATATTTGAGTTTATGTTGGTGATTGATGTGTTGAATGATATTTGTAGTAGATCCATCAATCGTTGTCTTAAATTTGTATTTCTAATATATAGCTTTCAAGCTCTCAACACCATCATATAGTATAGGTAGTGCACTTACAGATTATTCAGTAATTGAATTGTATATGTTATGCTTGATTGTCGCAGGTGAGTTAGAAGTGTTGGAAAAAAAGCACTGTGTCCAATGAAACATCAATTTGTTTGAAACAACATTTAGGAAGATTTAGAGATTTTGTGTCCAATGAAACATAAAGAGTGATTATTTTGCATAATATAATTAATGTGATTGTAATTTTTTACTTTTAAAGTGTTCATCATAATGGAAATAAGTTTGTCAAGTGAAAATAACTAATTATTTCTTAGCACTTTGTTCATGTAAGCAACAAACACAAAGCCTAGAGCATTAGGATTGAGTAGAGGTGTTAATTTGGGTTGGTGCATCGGGTTTGAACCAACCCCAAAGTTGACCCAATCCAAATATGTATGGCCCGACATGACCCATTTATTATGCGGAGCAAATGTTTGACTTGAACATGACACAACTTGAATCGGCTTAACCATAACCTAACCATTTTGACCTATTTATTATATAAATCAGGCAATCTTTTAAAATCAATATGATATGTTTAACCCAAATGTGACCCATTTAAATCGAACATAATCCATTTAACCCCAATCTGACATGGTTAACCCAAACGCAAACGATAATCAAGCCAATTTAGATTTTTTGGGTCAAACCTAACCCTAAAATAAATTAAGTCAACATTTTAGGCTCAAACCCAACACAAATAATAATTGGGTCAAACCAAACATAAATTTTTCAAGCCAAGTTCGGGTCAGGTTGTCGGATTGGGTTATTTATTGACACACCCCTAGGGCTAAACAATCACATCACTTTAAAAGCACCAAAAACTTTTAATAACATTGTTGTATTTATAGTTCACAATATTATTCTCATAACTCTTTGAATCTCAAAATGGATCTCATTTGAAAATAAGTTTTAGATTTCATGCATCTTCAAAAGCTAATATAACTTTAACTCTTTTACATAAATTAATTGAATAGTTTAAAATTATATGTATTTTACATCACTAGAGAAATTTCTTCCTCAAAATTCACTATTAGCTATATGTCAAAATAACATTTCAACTTCACATATTTATCTTAAATTAGGATTATATTATCTTAACCCTTAATATATGTAATTTGATCAAAATATTGTGATCTACTTTGTTTTACCTTAATTTTCTTACATAGTTTAATTTCTTCTTGATATCACAACTACTATATAAATTATTAATTATTTTTGCCTTTCTAGCAAACTATATCTCATGAACATGAATTTGGAAATAATTTTTACATTAGAAGTGACATAAATATTAAGTTTATAATGTGTAAGTAATAGCCCTTACTCATTAGCTTAAGCTTTTGAGTTGATGTGTGTTCATCTATAAGTGTATTGGGCTCAACTCAGGCCTTGATGTTCCCGCATAAGTCAGTAGTTTGATTGGTCAAATATTTCATGGGATTTGAGGGTTTAATGGTTCTTCGTAGATTCTATCATGGTTCGAGCACATTTCAAGGTCAAGTGCTCTCAAATAAACTCCAAATGATATAATAAACTCCCAAAAAATGGGCAAATTATTGGGTCAGGTGACCGAAGCCATCTCTCCGTTCGGTCGTCAATAGAAATGCGACATCTGTTAGGCGTTTTTTTTAATTTAATATTAACGCTTTATGTCTTGTCAGAGTTAGCGACCCGATAACCCATTTCATTTGAATTCCGGAAAAGAAAGAATGGAAACACCGGGTATTTTATTTTCAAGCGACATTTTCACTGTTACTCCAGCTCTGGTAAGCGCTCTCGGATTCCTCCATTACCTTCGGTTCTGCATTAACTTATTCCTGCCGGAGGTAGACGACGAGACTGTAGAAGATCATCAATCAGGAAGAGGTATGGTTGCGCCTAACTTGCGCTTTACATGCGCTTTCGTTGCGTTTAAGTTATATGTTAAATTTTAGGGTTTGGTTTAGTTATAATTTTACCATTGTTTGTTTAATGTAATGTACTGTTCAAATGTTTATTTTCTGATTTTTCACGCTTCTTCTCTTCGTAAATGGATGAAGCAAATGATACGAAAGGTTTACGCTATCTTCTAAATTTTAGTGTTTAGTAATAGTTGTATAACTAGCATATATGTTCAATGTGGTGTTCAATTTTTGTTTTTTTCTGAATTTTAAACTTCTTTTAAGCTAAATAATTACGAAATGTAAGGTTGCGCTAAGGTTCCGCTATGGTTGCGCTAAGGTTGCGCTATGGTTGCGCTATTGTATGGTTGCGCTATGGTTGCGCTATTGTTATGTTTGCGATATAGTTCTGATTTTTCTTGTTGTTATAGATGAGTACGCCGTATCAAAGGCCAGTAACATCTAGATGTTATGTTATTTTTTTCCGGAAACATTGTGATGCTTTTGTCGAGATCATTGATGATGAAGTGGAGCAAACATTAAAGAATTTGAATATTCATCAATTTTTGAAGTTCCCCGCATTCCAGCAGTGTATACCACTTCTTTTTGAGGTTCTCAAATTTTGGAGTCCTGCTGATGAAGGCTTCATCGTCCTTAGTCATGTTCTGAAATTCACTTCTGACGAAGTTGCTTTGTTGATAGGTAATATTTTGAATATGGAATTTTTATAGCTATATGTTTTTTTAACTTTAACAACTAAAATTTTCTGACAGGTTTGCCAAACAGAGACATTGATATCAAATGGAGGATTGATCCTCTAAATGGACCTCTGTCAACTGAAATTAAAACAGAAATATCAAAATTAGACAGATTATCTGATAATGCAATAAAAATAAAGACCTTTATTATATTTTTGTTATCTAACATTTTCTTTTCACTAAATAATCATAAAACCCCTAGAAGGCTCACATCTGTTGCAAATAATTTAAGTGAGTTCACTTCCATTAATTGGGCTTCATGCTTAAGAAACTTCATAATTGGGGAGTTCAACACAATTTTTGAGAAGTTTCAACTCCAAAGACCATTGGGTTACATCAATGGTTTTTTTCCTCTTCTACTGGTAAGTTTTCACTCCTACTGGTTATTCTACATATTTAATGTTTTTTAATATTAACTTTAAAATTTTTATGTTTGGCATTATTCAGATTTGGTTTTTGAAACATTTTTCTTTGAATAAACCATCCGATTCAGAAATAAGACCGCGTTTTCTGAGATGGAAGGGGTATAAAGATTTATACTTTACTCAAGAGAATGCAGCAAAAATATTTAAATTTTTAAAAAAAAGTGAGATAATTTTTTCGTTTACATGATGCAAATTATGCTAAGGTTGCGCTACGGTTGCGCTATGGTTGCGTTATGGTTGCGCTACGGTTGCGCTATGGTTGCACTATGGTTGCGCTTTAATAAATTTTTCTATTTTTTGCAGATTTTTGTTTGTCTTGAGAATGTTAGTAATGAGGAGGCCGAAAAATAAGGGGCTGACATTATTGCCATACAAAACTTGGAAACCCGTTCAGGTCATGAACCACAGAAATTGCAGTCACCCCAAAAAATTAAGACTTCCGCAAGAAAAAAACTTGATACCACCCCACCTCCCTCCCCACCTCCCTCTCCCCCTCTCTCCCCTGATTCTCCTCATAATGAACCACCAGAAACTCAACCTCTGCCGCCAACTCAACCTTCTACTCATCCACCTACTGAAAAAATTTCCACCAGTCAACCTTCTGCTGAACAACCACCCATTAGAAGGGCAGATTTAGAGGCTGTTCCGAATAAATGTTTTGAAATATTTGAGAAGATGTTGAATAAAATTCAAGAAAATCTGGGAGCTAGATTGGATCGTGTTGAAGATATTGTGGAGAAACTTCAGGCAGATCAAGACTCCCTGAAGTACAAATTTATTGAATTTCAAATGCAGTGTAATCACAATCCAGAGAAGCCGCATATATCTAGTTCTGCCTCCAGCTTCCAATCAGTGAAAAATACAGCTTTGCATCCTTCAGGACAAGCACCAATACAAGATGTTCCTCCACCTCCACCAATGGCCAAAGAACTTCTTCCACAACAACCAATACCTCCACCTCCACCATTGACCGAAGAACTTCTTCCACAACCACCAATACATCCACCTCCACCATTGGCCAAAGAACTTCTTCAACAACCACCAATACTAGATGTTCTTCCACCACCACCATCGGCCAAAGATGTGCCACTACCAAAAGATAGTTCATCACAAAAAAAAAGAGAAGATGAAAAAGCAGAGAGTTCATCAAAACAAATCATACCATACGTAAAGAAGAAGAACAAAGAGGTTATCTCTGTTGATAATATAATAGTTGAGTCACGACCTGCATTGGAAATTATGGATTATCCAGGGAAGCCTTTTCTAACAGAGTAAAAACAACGATTTATGAATGAATGTTTCAAAAAATTTAATACAAAGTAAGTTTAGTTGAGCTATGGTTGCGCTATAGTTGCACTATTGTTGCGCTACGGTTGCGTTATGGTTGCGCTACGGTTGCGCTACGGTTGCGCTATGGTTGTGCTCTAACATTATATTTTTGTTTGTTTTTTGTAGGGAGTACAAAATATTTGCATCTGAAAACATAGAAATAAAAAGATCAGATATTGACTTTCTGCTCACAAATGATTGGTTAGCAGATAACCATGTTGATGCTTTTGCTTTCTTTTTACTTGAGCAGAGTAGGTTAATGGCGGAGAAATTTCAACGTTACTTGTACATTTCTCCATTGTACAGGGTAAGTATAAATAATATTTTAATCCTTTTTTTTCACTTTTGTTTTTCCTTATAGAACTGAATTATTGCAGGTATACAAGTCATTCAATCAGGATTATCAAATTTTTATCAAACACATTAATCCAGTTTCAGTTAAAGAAAGTAAAGTTATTGTTCAACCCATAATTTACGAGAAGCATTGGGTTCTTCTTGTTGGAAAATTGAAGGAGAAAGTCTGAAAAATGTATGATTCATTATCAAATCCTGAACACAAGAATATTTGTCATACAGTTGTAAGTGCAATTCATATTTTAAGTTAAATCCAGATAACTATGTTTATATACATAATAAATTTTTAAAATGTTTTATTCGTACAGATAAAGTATTTGCACGAGTACACCATATGATGCTTTTCAAGCGATATAACGAAATGGAACGTACAGGTGGTTCGTGGAATTCCAACACAAACAAACAGCTACGATTGTGTAATGTTCGTTTGTAAATATATAAAAAAGACCGTGCTACGAAAAAAAACAGACTGGAATGCTCTTAAAGATTGGCAAACGCATATGCCAAAATTTAGGGCAGAGTTAACATATTTTCTTTTTTTTTCAAATAACGAAGTAAACAATCTGTAACTTATTGTAAATATTGTCCATGAATTATAAATGTACATTTTATTATGTTATTATATAGTTTTTATTTGTTTAATAACATGTGCATATTCTGTAACTTCTACATTATGCATATTCTGTAACTTCTGCTCACATATTCTGTAACTTTTATATTTTCTTTTTTTTCAAACAATGAAGTAAACAATCTGTAACCTTAGCGCAACTTAGCGCAACCTTAGCAAAACTATAGCGCAACATTAGCGCAACTATAGCGCAACCTTAGCGCAACTATAACGCAACCATAGCTCAACCATAGCGCAACCATAGTGCAATCTTAGCGCAACTATAGCGCAACGTTAGCGCAACTTAAGCGCAACCTTAGCGCAACCTTAGCGCTAAGTCAATAAGTCCAAATAAATATTATTATTTTGCAAATTTAAATAAATATTATATTGCAAATTTAAACTTTAGCGCATTTTTATTACAACCAATAAATGAAATCAATAAGTCCAAATAAATATTATTACATTACATTGCAAATTCATTAAATTCCAACTCCGAATAAAGAAAATTCATCATCAACTTGGTGGATTTGCAATGTAATGTAATAATATTTATTTGGACTTATTGATTTTATTTATTGGTTGTAATAAAAATGCGCTAAAGTTTAAATTTGCAATGTAATATTTATTTGAATTTGCAATGTAATAATATTTATTTAGACTTATTGACTTAGCGCTAAGGTTGCGCTAAGGTTGCGCTAAGATTGCGCTAAGGTTGCGCTAAGATTGCGCTAAGGTTGCGCTAAGGTTGCGCTAAGATTGCGCTAAGGTTGCGCTATAGTTGCGCTAAGATTGTGCTATGGTTGCGCTATGGTTGAGCTATGGTTGCGCTAAGGTTGCGCTATAGTTTTGCTAAGGTTGCGCTAAGGTTGCAGATTGTTTACTTCATTATTTGAAGAAAAAGAAAATATAAAAGTTACAGAATATGTGAGCAGAAGTTACAGAATATGCACAATATAGAAGTTACAGAATATGCACATGTTATTAAACAAACAAAAACTATATAATAACATAATAAAATGTACATTTATAATTCATGGACAATATTTACAATAAGTTACAGATTGTTTACTTACTTGTTTCAAGAAAAAGAAAATATGCTAACTCTGCCCTAAATTTTGGCATATGCGTTTGCTAATCTTTAAGAGCATTCCAGTCTGTTTTCTTTCGTAGCACGGCCTTTTTCATATATTTACAAACGAACATACCACAATCGTAGCTGTTTGTTTGTGTTGGAATTCCACGAACCGCCTGTACGTTCCATTTCGTTATATCGCTTGAAAAGCATCCTATGGTGTCCTCGTGCAAATACTTTATCTGTACAAATAAAAATTTTAAAAATTTATTATGTATATAAACATAGTTATCTGGATTTAACTTAAAATATGAATTGCACTTACAACTGTATGACAAATATTCTTGTGTTCAGGATTTGATAATGAATCATACATTTTCCAGACTTTCTCCTTCAATTTTCCAACAAGAACCCAATGCTTCTCGTAAATTATGAGTTGAACAATAACTTTACTTTCTTTAACTGAAACTGGATTAATGTGTTTGATAAAAATTTGATAATCCTGATTGAATGACTTGTATACCTGCAATAATTCAGTTCTATAAAGAAAAACAAAAGTGAAAAAAAGGATTAAAATATTATTTATACTTATCATGTACATTGGAGAAATGTACAAGTAACGTTGAAATTTCTCCGTCATTAACCTGCTCTGCTCAAGTAAAAAGAAAGCAAAAGCATCAACATGGTTATCTGCTAACCAATCAGTTGTGAGCAGAAAGTCAATATCTGATCTTTTTATTTCTATGTTTCCAGATGCAAATATTTTGTGCTCCCTACAAAAAATAAAGAAAAATATAATGTTAGAGCGCAACCATAGCGCAACCGTATCGCAACCGTAGCGCAACCATAGCGCAACCGTAGCGCAACCATAACGCAACCGTAACGCAACCATAGTGCAACTATAGCGCAACCATAGCTCAACCATAGCGCAATTAAACTTACTTTGTATTAAATTTTTTGAAACATTCATCCATAAATCGTTGTTTTTGCTATGTTAGAAAAGGCTTCCCTGGATAATCCATAATTTCCAATGCAGGTCGTGACTCAACTATTATATTATTAACAGAGATAACCTCTTTGTTCTTCTTCTTTACGTATGGTATGATTTGTTTTGATGAACTCTCTGTTTTTTCATCATCTTCTCTTTTTTTTTTTTTGTGATGAACTATCTTTTGGTAGTGGCACATCTTTGACCGATGGTGGTGGTGGAGGAACATCTAGTATTGGTGGTTGTTGACGAAGTTCTTAAGCCAATGGTAGAGGTGGAGGTATTGGTGGTTGTGGAAATTCTTCGACCAATGGTGGAGGTGGAGGTATTGGTTGTTGTGGAAGAAATTCTTTGACCATTGGTGGAGGTGGAGGAACATCTTGTATTGGTGTTTGTCCTGAAGGATGCAAAGCTGTATTTTTCACTGATTGGAAGCTGGAGGCAGAACTAGATATATGCGGCTTCTCTGGATTGTGATCACACTGCATTTGAAATTCAATAAATTTATACTTCATGGAGTCTTGATCTGCCTGAAGTTTCTCCACAATATCTTCAACACGATCCAATCTAGCTCCCAGATTTTATTGAATTTTATTCAACATCTTCTCAAATATTTCAAAACATTTATTCTGAACAGCCTCTAAATCTGTCTTTCTAATGGGTGGCTGTTCAGCAGAAGGTTGACTGGTAGAAATTTTTTCAGTAGGTGGACGAGTAAAAGAATGAGTTGGCGGCAGAGGTTGAGTTTCTGGTGGTTCATTATGAGAAGAATCAGGGGAGAGAGGGGGAGAGGGAGGTGGGGAGGGAGGTGGGGTGGTGTTAAGTTTTTCTCTTGCGGAAGCTTTAATTTTCTGGGGTGACTGCAATTTCTGTGGTTCATGACCTGAACGGGTTTCCAAGTTTTGTATGGCAATAATGTCAGCCCCGTATTTTTCGGCCTCCTCATTGCTAACATTCTCAAGACAAACAAAAAACAAAAAAATTTATTAAAGCGCAACCATAGCGCAACCATAGCGCAACCGTAGCGCAACTATAGCGCAACCGTAGCGCAACCATAGCGCAACCGTAGCGCAATCTTAGCATAATTTGCATCATTTAAACGAAAAAATTACCTCACTTTTCTTTAAAAATTTAAATATTTTTGCTGCATTCTCTTAAGTAAAGTATAAATCTGTAAACCCCTTCCATCTCAGCAAACGCGGTCTTATTTTTGAATCGGATGGTTTATTCAAAGAAAAATGTTCAAAAAATCAAATCTGTATAATGCCAAACATAAAAATTTTAAAGTTAACATTAAAAAACATTAAACATATAGAATAACCAGTAAGAGTGGAAACTTACCAGTAGAAGAGGAAAAAAACCATTGATGTAACCCAATGATCTTTGGAGTTGAAACTTCTCAAAAATTTTGTTGAACTCCCCAACCATGAAATTCTTTAAGCATGAAGCCCAATTAATGGAAGTGAACTCACTTAAATTATTTGCAACAGATATGAGCCTTCTAGGGATTTTATGATTATTTAGTGGAAAGAAAAAGTTAGATAACAAAAACATAATAAAGGTCTTTATTTTTGTTGCATTATCAGATAATCTGTCTAATTTTGACATTTATGTTTTAATTTCAGTTGATAGAGGTCCATTTAGAGGATCAATCCTCCATTTGATATCAATGCCTCTGTTTGGCAAACCTGTCAGAAAATTTCAGTTGTTAAAGTTAAAAAAACATATAGCTATAAAAATTCCATATTCAAAATATTACCTATCAACAAAGCAACCTCGTCAGAAGTGAATTTCAGAACATGACCAAGGACGATGAAGCCTTCATCAGCAGGACTCCAAAATTTGAGAACCTCAAAAAGAAGTGGTATACACTGCTAGAATGCGGGGAACTTCAAAAATTGATGAATGTTCAGATTCTTTAATGTTTGCTCCACTTCATCATCAATGATCTCGACAAAAACATCACAATGTTTCCGGAAAGAAGTAACATAACATCTAGATGTTACTGGCCTTTGATACGGCGTCCTCATCTATAACAAGAAAAATCAGAACTATATCGCAAATATAACAATAGCGCAACCATAGCGCAACCATACAATAGCGCAACCATAGCGCAACCATAGTGCAACCATAGCGCAACCATAGCGCAACCTTAGCGCAACCTTAGCGCAACCTTAGCGCAACCATAGCGGAACCTTAGCGCAACCTTAGCGCAACCTTACATTTCGTAATTATTTAGCTTAAAAGAAGTTTAAAATTCAGAAAAAAAAAACAAAATTGAACACCACATTGAACATATATGCTAGTTATACAACTATTACTAAACCCTAAAATTTAGAAGATAGCGTAAACCTTTCGTATCATTTGCTTCATCCATTTACGAAGAGAAGAAGCGTGAAAAATCAGAAAATAAACATTTGAACAGTACATTACATTAAACAAATAATGGTAAAATTATAACTAAACCAAACCCTAAAATTTAACATATAACTTAAACGCAACGAAAGCGCAAGTTAAGCGCAACCATACCTCTTCCTGATTGATGATCTTCTACAGTCTCGTCGTCTACCTCCGGCAGGAATAAGATAATGCAGAACCGAATGTAATGGAGGAATCCGAGAGCGCTTACCAGAGCTGGAGTAACAGTGAAAATATCGCTTGAAAATAAAATACGCGGCGTTTCCATTCTTTCTTTTCCGGAATTCAAATGAAATGCGTTATCGGGTCGGGTCGCTAACTCTGACAAGACATAAAGCGTTAATATTAAATTAAAAAAATGCCTAACAGATGTCGCATTTCTGTTGGCGACCGAACGGAGAGATGGCTTCGTTCACCTGACCCAATAATTTGCCCAAAAAATGAGACTTAGTAATGTTATACATTTTTCATTTGAGTGATAGCCAATCTAGAGAGGCCTCATATGGGAGGATGAAAATTGATTGACACATTGTCGTGAAAAAAGTATCGCATCATAGGTGAAATACGAATTGTGTTATGCGTGCATAGTGGTGACCCTGACCCATTAGCTAAAGCTTTGCAATGATGGATGTGTAAATCATCTAATGCATTGGACTCAACTTTTGTGCACAGTTTCCCACCCTCATAAAACCATGTTTGCCCCCAAAAACATTGATCTTTGTACCATACATTCAAAATTCTTCAATGGCTCCAAAGAAATGAAAACTTTGAGGTATAATCTATATATTGCCATTATCCCAATCCGAATTACTTGGATATTGTTTTCAGTCCCTCTTAAGTATTCATTCAATGTAAAAGCAGCATTTTAGTTTATTTCATTCTGGTAATCTTCTTAAGCAATTTTTAAACATTTTAGGCTTCGTTTGGGACGGCTTTTTTATTGCTTTCTAAAACGGAGTTTTAATATAAAAATAAAAAAATTTGTACTAAAACTCCGTTTTAGAAAGCAATTAAAAAGCCGTCCCAAACGAACCCTTAGACTTGGGCTATCCGTTTCATTTGCAAATATTTTCTGTCTATTAGAGCTCCATTTTGCACCATCCATTCTCCAACCAACTCAATCTATTTTCAGATACCTCATCCTAAATAGATTTTCTCAAGAACTTCTCTAATTTAGTCAACAATTAATACTTCCCTTCTCCCAATTTAATATGACAACAATACTAACACCTCACCTCATCAGCCTTCTTCAGATATTTCTTCTTATTTTAGGCAAGGCACATACAGGATCGGTTTACGAGCTTTCTACAGCATACAAATTTCGTCTTACGAATTCATTGAATATTCACCGATACCGCCCAAATTAGATACATTAAACTAGACGAAATCACAATCGTTGATTCCACAAAAATACCACCAAATCAAGAAGACGAAGAATTAGGGTTACACTCACATCAAGATGAACAGCCGTAATGAGGGGGCTATCGGCCGCATCAAGGAGAGTGACAACTCGTCGAGGAGAACTGCTGAAGGATCGGCACTGGATTAGGTAAAGCAGGTTACCATAGGCGTCGAATACCTTGAAATCACTGCCCTTGAGACCGACTCGGTACTTCCGGAAGATGTAATCCGTAGGAATTTCCCAAGTCGCCGGAAATATCGGTTCCGCCATCTTGCGCAAAGAAGAGCAAGAGACCAGGACAGAGAATCGACAAGAGCATCAATTGATCGATTCAATACGTCTCGGCGTGCAAGAAAGAAAAAGCGAACACTAGAGGGCAAGAAGTTTCCTTATGGTCTCTTTGTTCCCAGCGCCGGCCTCCGAAACTACAGTCAAAAGAGGATTTTTATGACTATTTTATTAGAGGTGAGAACTGAGAAGAGTTCAGCAGGGGAAAAAAAAAAAGAGGAACTTGCCTGTTCCGGTTATTGATAATTGATGAACACAGCTCGATTGAAGCGATCTCCGTGGCTGCCCCGTCCCTTCGTCCACCCCTTCCGACAAAAATATATCTAATAAAGATCAAAAGTCGATATCTCCTTCAGTTCTCCATTAAACATAGCTAAAGACGAGTTGAGAATATAATAGTTATGGCCACATGCGGTCATGCACTAAGCTAAGCTTCTCCAACTAGTTGGATTTATTGTAAATTACAGTAGTGATTATTTAAATAAATATGATACTTTTGGCTTCAGTTATTTATTATAAATGTACAGATTTTACAATATTGTTTGTGGTAGAATAATTTCGGAAGTAGAATGAGTAGTAGAAAATTGAATATATTGAGTTTTTACAGTTATTTTTATATGAATGTTTTGTTACAATATTTTCTTAGTTTTTTTCGGTTCTTTTAGCATGCTTATTTTTTACAGTATTTTTTATATTTAGTTTCAGCATTGTCTGATAATTAGTTTTTTTATCTCTTCTTATATGCATATTTCTTTTTAGAACTAATCTTTTTTTTTTTTTTTTTTGAATGACTTCTGATGATGAGCTCCCTCACTGGTCAATCAAGAATATCTTTGGTAGATGGAAGAAGGTTAGTGGCTCATCCAGTAGGGCTAGAGCAACTGAGGGGATATCTTCTTCATAGCCTGCCATCTAGACCCAGCCGATTATGACCTTGCCTACTTCTCCAGTAGGCAGTCCTCAGTTTATTCCTTAAATCTTAAATTTCATTCAGCAGACTCTACGCAAGTACTCCTTTCTACTCTTATTATCCCCCAACATCATCTCAAGGAGTCCTATCCACTTACTCATATATGTCATACACCAATCGTTCTACTTCCTGCTTAACCATTTCTAGGATGACCTTCCAAATTTGTGAAACATCAACTTGAGACTACAGCAACACCATTGATAAATGGTCGCATGCTCATATAGCCTGAGGGCAACACGTAAATAATGCATGTTTTGGTTTATTTAGCCATTAGGTGGTTACCTTGATAACTAAATTAAAGCAAGTGTGAAATTCACAAGCGAATTTGCAAATGCATCAAAGCCTTATACTAGAGGAGTTGCATAGAATCAAGGAGCAGTTTCGTGATAAATAGCCTGTAGCGTCAAAGGAGGGTGAGGAGACAGAGTCGGAGTAGAACATTTATGTTGCACCTTTTTGTTGGTTGTTGTAATGTTTAAGAACTGTTGGCTTATTGTAGAATAATTGGCATTGATTTGATTATCATATAATGAATTCTGAATAATGTTATCTTGAGAATGTTTAAATATTTTACCAAATTTTGGTCTTTTGTGTTTCACTTATTTTATGAATTATTATAGAATAATTGATAGGAGATGATATTTTTTTAGTCGTGCTGCATGTTTAAGCAGACTTTTAGTCGTAAATTTGATACGACAAATTTTGGGTGAAAAAATTAATAGAATTTTCTACAAGTATTTCCGGTAAAAAATTTCACCAAAACTTTGCTGGTAAAATTGATGGAAATTTCCGCCAATAAACAACAAAAGTACGACTTTTTCCTCAAAAATTCGTCGTTAAGATTTCCAGTAGAAAAAATCTATTGCAATGAACTTTCTGGCACTCTTTTATCAACGGTAGATATTCGTCGGAATTCCACCAAAAACTCCATTTTTTTTGTGGAATTTCTGATTCTTCTAGTGAATATATCCATCAGAAACAATGAGAATTCTTGTAGTGTAAATGATTAATGAGATAATTAATAATATAATTAATAATCAAAATTAATTAAGTAATACTTTTAAAATTAATTAAACCATCAGTATAAGTATAAGTTAAAAGATTATTTATTTTAAAAAATAGTTAACTAATTGATTTGGTAATTATTAATATAATTAAATATCAAATACTTATTAAATTAACATCTAAATAAGTAATTTGATAAATAGTAATACAATTAGTTATTAAATTATTCAAAAATTAAACTAATTTCTAATTAAATTATTTATCATTATATATACTTTAATGACCATAATTAAAATTAAAATAATAAGTAACTCATACTTAATACGCAACACATTAACTTTAATTTTTAAATGAATCAACCCCCTCAAATCCTGAATTACGTTGTCAATCAATTTCACAGGATTTAAAAATTATTTTGTCAAATATTTTTTAGGATTTAACATACAAAGAATTTAATAAATCATGGATTTAAATGATTTACTAAATCCTACTAAAGTTAAATTTTACTTTTGCCAAAAAAAAACCCTAGATATGGAATTTTTATTGGGCGTGGAGTGCGGACGTAGCTCTATGTCCGCAACAATGTAACATCGCGCCACGTGGAGCCCGCCATTCTAATAACCACGTGTGTTTTTTACAACGCGGCTCGACGACCAGACCCGCCCTATTCATGAAAAATTGAAAAGAAAAAAAAATGCTTGCAGGCCCGATGACCTGTCCCAAACTAAATTTGTATATATCGTTTCAGTTTTTCAAAATGACCTGAAATGTCTCAATTGGCGCATTCGGGTGTTTAGGTTTTCTACATTACTCCACAAGGAATACTTGCAGGCAATTATTCATCTTCTACATTAAGCCACTTCATCTTCAGTTTTTATCTTCTATATGGAGAAGGTATGTTTTTTTCATGGTAGATAACCTATACTCATTTGTATTTATCACGTTTATAGTTTAGGGTTGGATTGGATAGGAGTATTTGTAATATGTAGTGGGTATTGATATGTATCTCTCTGTTTTGGTCTATAAGCCATCTAGGTACCGCTGGGAAAGCCGTCTGGGTACCGCTGGGTACCCCGTCTGGGTACACTGAGTACTACCCCTTCTGGGTACCCAGAGGTACCCCGTCTGGGTATCTCTGTTCATTTCATAATGCATTGTAAGTTTCATTAGTTCTGTAAATATCACGTTTAGGGTAAGTGGTTAGGTTTTATTTTATTTTCTGTAGAGAGGATACTGTTTTGTAAGTGTGTCGATGTGTACCATTTAGGAAGTAATGGGTACCATTATGGGAACTATTGTGAATAGCTGGTAGTGATTTGTACCTCTCGGTACCGCTCGGTACCTCTGGGTACCCGTGCTAGAATGCATTTTTTTTCTAATAAACTACATCATATTTTGCAAGGATATGTTTAAAAGAATAGCTTCCATTGTAGAAGATCGATATTTAGAGAAGTATGTGATCATTTGGTCAAAACATTTGACCAAAACTTTGTGGATAGTTTAACGCAAAATCATCTTCATCATTTTCTTTTGATGTCATGCTACATCCAAAATGTTCCATTTGTTTTCAAGTTGTTGTCATACTGAGATATTATGAAGCAATGCTTTATCATTAAGGACTAGAAGTTACAATTTACTGCTGATGAAGTTTCTTTTATTTTAGGCCTATCAAATAGAGGAAACCATTTTAACTGGGGAAGCGCCCGAATCATGGGAAAATTAGCAAATGACATTAAGAAGGAGGTTCTTAGTTTAGATGACTCAACTCCACTTCTTGATGTAGTGAAGAAATTTATCATTTTCTTATTGTCAAACATTTCGTTCCTCTACGTAACTACCGAACACTAGCTACTATCCTCAATGTAGCTCATAATGTAGAAAAATTTTTATCTTACAATTGGCCAGAAATAATTAGAGATTTTCTTGTGGCTGACTTTGATACAATTATGAAGAAGTTTAGAAAAGGACAATCACTTGGATACTTGAATGGTTTTGTACAGATTATAATTGTAAGTATATAGAACTACTTATTTATATAAGAATGATTTAGAATCTTTGATTTTCATTTTTATGCTGCCATCTTTATATTTTGGTTGCAGATATAGTTTCTATAGCACACTATAGTCCATAAATCCGTGGATTCAAAATTAAGACCACATTTTTTTCGATGGGGTTGTGATATAATTTATAGTGAAGCAGAGGCTACTAGTTTATTTGAAGGTCTCCAAGGTGTAGATATACTAATTTCTTTTGACGGAATAACCAATGAGGAGAGGACATTATTAGCAAGACCTCCCTCTCATCCCCCACATACATATGTAGATCAAAGCTCCACATCACCTGAAATATTCCCCAACTTACAACTCACCTTGCGCAAACCTCACTTAGTTGTTTCTTCACCTTTGAGATCACCTACACCCTCCAAACCCCCAAGCCCATCTAGAACTCCCAGCCCACCATGCACTCACATCCCCCGCAGGTCACCTGGGCAACAACAACCTACTTGCCCTACTAAAGTACACCATGATAGTATTGAAGAATCCCTCCGTAAGATATTAGATCAAAATAAAATTCTTCAAAAAAGGTTAGTTCATCTCAAATCAATAACTACCCTGATTGAGTAAAGAATGGCTGTAGTTGAACATCATGTATTTGAGTAGCAGGAGATGGATAGGAGATTTGAGGTTATAGAGAAGTTTATATCTGAGAACTTTCTAATATTTAAACCCTTGTCCACCCTAGGAAAATATGTTGAATCTTCATCCAGGAGTATAACATATTGGAAGATTGTAACAGATGGGAAGAAGAAAGTGGAGGATAAAGGCCTTGCTACAAACCCATCTAATCTACTGGATGATGTGGATGATGCTGCCCTAGCTTCATCATGCAATACTGGCATAGTAAGAAGGGTGAGACAAAGGCTAGAACATAAAGCCAAAGAGGTGAAGACCTCATTCACCACTAATCAAAATAATAGAAAGAAGATAATAAAAAAAGTCATTACAAGGCCTTCTTCTACAAAGAAAGTAATTACCACAACTCTTGTAATTGATGTTGAAACCGTAAAATCACCCGAACCAAGACCAGCTCCAATAGAATTAGATTATCCTGAGAGGGCAATGATAAATGATGAAATGAGGATCTTCATCGATAGCTGCCTTTGAAAGTATACTGATAAGTAAGTTTAACGAATTGATACAAGTCATCTGGGTTCTTTGGGTACCAATAAGTAGTACCGCTCGATACCGCTCGGTACTGCTAGGTACCGATTGATACTGATTGGTAATATTTGATCTACTGATAAGTACCGCTGGGTGCCCCTCAATACTGCTTGGTACCGACAGATGGATGCTGAAATATCTGTTGTTGACCTCTTCTATTTTATAGGGGTGACCTTGTTTATTCTATAGGCAACGTTAATATTTTTAGAAGTCAGATTGATGAACTATTAACCAACCAATATCTGGACAACAACCACATTGATACCTTCACTATTTTGCTCGCTAAGAAGAACAAACTTCGGCCAGGACTTTATCAATCATTCATTTTTGTTTCTAGCCTGCATTGAGGAATGTAATTACCTCTTATTTTATATATCTATTTAAGTTCTTCTAATAACCTTGAACATGTAGGGTTCCACCTTATATAAATTAGAGACTAGACAATTTATTCTAATGTTTCAAAGGATTCAGTGAGTGCTTTAAATTTTCTACTATTGCCAATATATGAGAAGAACCATTGGACCCTTCTGGTAGCAGATTTGAAGAAATCAAGTTAGATTTTTTTTATTCACTGCCTAACCCGACGCATCGTGTCGTGCTTCCATATGTTGTAAGTGAATAGTCATACATTATTAAAAAAAAAATCATACATTATAAAAAGTTAAGTTTTTCTGCAGATAAATCATTTGTAAGAGAAAATTGAATGTTGTTTTGAAAGTAACATTAGGACTTGGTGTAATATCAAAAATCTGCTCCAGGATCGTCCAGGACGATCTGGATCGTCCTGGGACGATCAGTGGAATTTTGCTCCAGAATTTGCCCAGATTTGCTCCAGGTGATTTTCTGTACATATCGTCCAGGCCGATTGAGGACATCGTCCAGGCCGATCGGCACTGTAGAAAATGTTGGCCTGAGAATAGTTCTGGGAACCGTCCAGGACGATCCAAATTGGTCTGATCGTCCTGGGACGATCTGGCGATCGGCCGGGCCGATCTGAGTTTTATAAAGCTGATTTCAAGTCATTTTGAGGAGAGAGAAAATCATTAAAAACGAAAATATCAGCCGAGGAGAGAGGAAGTCATGGAATTTTGGAGAAAAGTTGATTTTCGGACGACGCGGAGCCGTTTTCGTCCGAGGAGACTGTTCGAGATATTGTTGTACGCAAGGTAAGGCACATTCCGCCTTTCTCAATTTTCAGAACCGTCGTGTTTGGCGGTATTTTCTGTCCGGATTTCGTTTCCGTTAATGATTTTCGTCCGTATCTTTTGATTTGTTCAGTTTTTACCGTGTAACTTTCTGTATATTGTTGACGTGCCGAGTGTGCACATTTTGGTTATTTTCCGAAGATTTTTATCCGGGTATTTTTGATTCGGCGGTATTTTTAGTCGACTGCATTTTTCTGTGAAATTGAAAATTATCTGTGCAGTAGAATAAATGTTCTGAAATGTGATTATCTACATTCTGTGTGAATTTGGTGAATTTTGATTTTCAGGAAAAATTATGTAAATTCTGTATACTGCCGTTGTGCTGCCCGATTTTTGTCTGATTTCTGATTTGCCCGGATTTCTTCTGAATTGATATGATATCTGTATGTGCTATAAAAAGGGAGTTATAAGGGGCCTGGATCCTATGAGATTTAGTTAGTGTCCGGGAAAATCTTAGTTGAGCTCAAGTTGGAGAAATATCTGTTCTGTTCCGGATCCGAGGAATTCTGTTGTTCTGGTGCCGTGAGCACACTTAGTTATTAATTATTCAGAGAATTTCTAGTGCCGTGAGCACATGGGAGACATAAGGGTCAGAATCCGTAGTGATTCTGTTTAGTTTAGTTTTAGCTATGAAATATTATCTAATATCTGATTCAATCTGATTCTACTTTCCGTATCTGTTCTGTAAGCAATTATGATTCTGATACGATATGATCTGAAATTCTGATTTCTAATTCTGTTGATCTGAGATGTCTGATCTGTTCTGTTTCTGTCTGATTTAATATCTGTTCCGATTCTGTTCTGTTCTGATATGAGCTGAATTTCTGATTTCTGTACGATTCTGACTCTGTTGATTTAATCTGTTCTGATTTGTATTCTGATTTGATCTGATCTGTACGATTCTGATTCTGATTTGATATATGTCCATATAAGTTTTGATTTTGATTCTGTTCTGATTCGAGATACGATTCTGTTCCGATTTCTGATTGGATTTTGTCTGATGAGTTGGTTTTGGATTCTGAGAGTTTTGATTGGAGGTTTGTTGCTTTGCTGAGCTGTTGAGCTCACTCTTGTTTTCTGGTGGCTTTCAGGTTCTGGGAAAGGGAAGGAAGTCCAGGAGTAGATTTCTGAGTTCTGATCAGTATAGGTATTGTTTGTACCTTTTGATTTTTGTACAGTCATGGCTTTTCTGTTCTGTCTTTCTTTCTGTTCAAAAGCCATGTACTGTATCTGTAGATGATTGTTTTGAGGAAAAAGAAAGATAGATGTTTGTTCCACTGTGTTTGATGATAAATAGTAGCTCTGTGTTTGTGTGTGTCTGTTGAGTTGAAATATTTGGAAGATTCAGTTCCGAAACCAATTCCAAAGCCAGATCCTGGTCAGTCCGTTCGTTTTCGTTTCCGTGTCGTGGCCCGGTGCGAGCGGGGTCCGTCCCGGGTCGGGTCGGGTCGTGACACTTGGCCAGTCGAGCTTGCTAATGGAATACCAACCCAAATAAATGGCTACAATTTTTAGATATTTGTTTGTAAATATATGGAACCTGCAATCCTTCATCAGTCTGTCATGTGGGAAGAACTATTTTATTGGAAAGATGAAATGTCAAAGTATATATCAAAACTCGCATTTGCACTTCTATGTTCAACGCTTAAATGATTATTGAATGTAGTACTTATATTGTAACATTATAAATAATAGTTGTACATTATGACAACTCACATGTTTATTAAATATTCTTGACATACTAAAATATATTTTTGTGCATACTACCTTAACAAAGTTTTATTTCTTAAGTAATTTGCGAACATGTTCCTGGAGTTGAGTTTGTGTAGGACAACATCGAAACACTATCATCAGCTCAAATTATAAATCGTGCCAATTACTTAAATTCAGGAACTTCTTTCGCTTGCGTCTATGCACATGCTGCTTTAATAATTATTTATATAAGTCTAACAAAAAAGATTCTTCAACTGGATCCCATGGATGGTAAAGAATTACCTTTTCTACATCACAAGGTTGTCTAACTACATAATTAGATCAAGACGCTTTGCCCTTAGATGTTAGCTCATGATGATGCTATTGCAGGAAGTAAGGACCAACAAGATGATGATTTTTTTCAAAAAATTTACTTTGCACATATCGCCATCCTCCAACATTTAGGAAACATCCTATTATATTTTCCTTATCATCCATCGCTTCTCTCCATGCCACTTCAAGCACACTATCACAACGTTCATGCCATGTTTAAACACAATATCTATATATTTTATTTTTCCTTGCTTGTTGCTCAAGTTGACAATCAACAACCGCAGCCAGCCATTCATGCATTTTAGTGGTGGCAATCTTGACAAAATCTTTCATATGCATACCTAGATGCAGTTTAGCATCTAGCCAACACAATTTATATACCATAATCAAAATATGTGGAATAGCAAAATTGCCTCAAGTTATATAGCTTATAAGTTCAACTAACGAATAATAAATATCACAACAACCCATCTTAAATAGGTGAACCGCCACAACTACATACTTTAAATGCCATTAAAAGCCAAAGTTAATATATTAAAGGTCCTCTAACCACTATGTTATTGACTTCTAGAACCGAGCAGTACCGATCGATACTAAGTAGACGAGAAAGTGGAATCGAGCGGTACCAAGCTGTATTGATTGCTATTAAGCAAAAGGAGAAAGCAAAACCGAGGGGTACTGAGCAGACGAAAAAAGCAGAACTGAGCAGTACTGAGTGGTACCGAGCGATACTGATATATGACAGAACACAATTTAAACTGTACAATCTCTTAACATATGGAAATTCAATATGGTACATCAAATATTACAAAATTCATTAATGTAACATTTGCACAAACAAATACAAATTCAAATAAGCAAATTCAAATTAACAAATATTCAAAAATCATTGAAGTCTCTCTACATCAATTATTACATTCATCTTCCTCAGATATTTAGGGTTTGGCTGGCTAGTTAGTCGATGAAGGGTGAACTAATATGTGAAGCATTCTGATATGTTTGGAAAAATAACTTGACTAATTAGTTCCACTGGTGTACATTGTTTAGTTGATGGAGTAGGTTGTTTCTCAGTTTTCTTTTTCTTAGATTTCTCTTCTCCTAATGACTCTTCAATCTTTCAATAGAAACGCCTTTGGGCCTGCACTTTAGTGGGTCTTTTAATTTTTTTGTCATACCTGAATTCATAATAAACTTATGGTTCTTCTTTCCATCTAGTATCAAATTAACATTTTTAATCATGTCAGTCATTGCAGCTAATGTGTACTATTCTGCTTCCTCATTCTCTTGCCCTCTTGTGCTAATTTGATATGTGAATCTACTGAAATAATTTTAGAATATCATACCTACTAAGCCATGAGGTGGGGTAACTTTGTTTCCCATATATGTCATCGTCCGGCTAGAATAAATATCTTTTCTAGCTCGAGCTGACCATCTCATATGTATATATTTTGGAGGAATATTAATTATATCAAACTATCTTATTACTCTCAAGCATTGAGAACATAGAAAGCCCATTATTCTGAACTTTCCAAAACTGTATTCAATGGTACCATCTTTTTCATCAAAAAGAACAGTCCAATGATGAGACCGATCAATCTTGTCTACAGTTTTAACGAAAAATATTGATAACATACTTGAGGCAGAGCAATGCACATTTCACCCACACCTTGTAAAAACTCCTCCTCAAAAAATGAATACAATATCTGTGAATAAAATCAAGCGGCTTGCTTGCGTATTGGACTACTTTTAACTAAAGATATAATATTGGACTTGCTGCATTTAAAATATTTATTCTGTTCATTTCGATGCCATATCTTCATCACCTTCTCTAACCCAAAAAAAACAAGTAGTTATGCTACTCGTAAGCTTAGAAATTTCGTGGCACACCATGTTAGTGAATTCGCTACGCTATGTTAAAAGAATATCAATGTTAAAACAACTCTTGTTGAATGCTATGGATCATTTCTTTCTTATGTTGTAAAGTTTTTTCAACCAGTCATGGCTATGGAGGTCCCCTTCATTGATCATTTCAGCCCAACTACTCTCAAACTCCTTTTCTGAATCACACTTGCTTAAATATTTATAAAGATGCCTCTAACTTTATTATTGCTATTGAAGCAACACACCTTCGACTGCACCTTCTTGGCGATGTGTCATTGGCAAAGCCTATGCGTATTTGAGGTAATGTAATTTATATTGCCCGAGCATTGCTTGGTATTGATCAATAAATATTGTAATGGGATGTTTATCACCCATAATTCACAGTAAAGTTCTAAATAATCATGTAAATGATTCTATTGTTTCCTCCGATAGAAATGTCACCCCTAAAAGAATATTCTACCAATGATTATTAACTCTAACAATAGGTGCACATGCTAGATTATATTTTTTATATAGCAAGTATCGAAAATGATCACATCTCTAAAGCAGCCGTAATATATTCTCCCCATCCTATCAACTTAGAAAAAATTCAACAATCTATCATCTTTATCATATTGGACGTCCCATGAAAATATATTATCATCAATTACTTGATCTTTGAAAAGTTCAATTAGGGAATTAGTATCTTCATTCTCAATCTTAGCTCTTTTCTCATTATGAATATAGTTATATGCATCCCTTATAGAGAATCTTACATTCTCTCTTCCTCACACTTCATCAGCTAGATATACAAATGCATCAATGGTTCATATCCCAGCTTCCGTTATTGATTTAAGAACAAATGCTTTCTCATCACTAATTTTCCTACATAATCTATGCAAATGTTGATCTTCAGGCCTAGCTAATTCATGATTATGGCTCTCTATGCATTTTTGGACCTTCCATACTCCATCTTGGTCAACTGAAAAATCTAATCATCATGGGACACCCGGTTATAGTATTGGATTTTCTGTATTTTGATTTGGTGTTCAAGTCAATGCCCTTCTTAAATCCAGCTTTTAAACATACAAAATCCTTACATCTTATCTTTCTCAAATTAGGCCAGTAACAATGATGTTCTTTGTGAATACTAAAACCAAGATTATGAGCGCAATGATAGTACATGTCATATGCATCTTTCTCACTATTACAGACAACCTACGAACAAGAAAAGCTAATTAAACACTTCGATTTTAACATTGGAAATAGATAAACAAATTGTACCCACCAGTACATAGAATTGTTACCTACCGGTACCGAGCAGTACCGAGCGGTTCCTAGGGATACCAATCTTTAAAACGCGACGGCATACGACCAACATTAGCTAACAAAAATACATTTCAAAGGAAATATTATTAAATTAAAGATTGAAGTATCATATTTACCGATAATATCTCCAACTTATCTTCAGTTGTTTGCTGCATAACTTCTTTCTTACTTTGCTGGGTCTCTTGCGTAACACCTTCCATCTCCGAGCAATATTCAGCATCCTCTAGACCGGTATCCATCTTCATAGCTTCCTCTCTTTTCTTTCTCAGCTTTCAGATGACGAGAAAACCTATTTTAGGTGAGGTAAATACCCGGCGCCGTCAACAAAAAACCTAGGTAATAATTCATTTTTTTTTTCAATTTTTCATGAGTAGGGCTGGTCGGGTCATCGGGCCGTGCCGTAAATAACAACACGTGGTTATTAGAATGGTGGGCTCCACGTGGCGTGATGTTACAGGGTTGCGGACATAGAGCTACGTCCGCATTCCACACCCAATAAAAATTCCTATATATGGCTCATGATTCTTCTCTTAAGCAATCCTAACTTTTTTTTAAAATTAAAATCTATACTATTATATAAATGTGGCTCGTGATTCTTTCCTTAAGCAATCTTAACCTTTCTTTTCAAGATTAAAATAAATCTACACCGCCTGTTTCATGCCTCTTCAAATTCTGCTATTCAACAACTTCCCCACTTCTTCTTTGGCTTCGTGTGGAGGGTTAGAAAGAGTCGCTAAAGGAGCTTCTTCGCCTTCTTCTATTGTGTTTTTATCTAATCGTAAGTCGCAATGGGAGATCAGGCGTGGTTGTATGAAGAAGAGTTTTGAAAAAGCCACTAAAGAAGCTTGTTCTCCTTCTTCTACTACATTGTTCTTGTTAGAATGGAAGTCACGTCGTGAGCTCGCCGTAAACATAACAATCTTTTTTCTCCTTGTTCTTTTTTCTAATATTATTATGGCTTGGCCATGGCTATTAGTAAACTTCTTATGAACTTATCATCTTTCACTTTTAAATGAAAAACATTTTATTTGAGAAGTAAAAATGACTAAGAAACATCAATCTAAATTCAAGCTAAGCCCAAAAATAAAGTGAAGAGCATTAAATTTCTTCTATGTTTCTTTAAATACCCAGAATCATCTCAAAATCTTTTTCTTTTTTTTCCTCTCTCGTAGCTTAAAAATTGTAGTTTTGTTTCTGCTCAACTCAAAAGAAAGGGAAACTCCTGGGAACTTCTGCATATAAGAAATGAATTATTTTGAAGGTCTAAAATTGGGGGAGATAAGAAATGTTAGCGTGCAAATTTACCACTCATTGCTCCCAACAATTTGTCATGACAAGTGGCAAGGGAAGTTTAGAGAAACTGTTGAAACATCATTTTGGCTAATATGGATTTCAGGGAAAGCAGTTGGAGGCTATTAAAGCTTCTTTGTCAAGTTTAGAGAGTACCATGCTTCAATTTATTAAAGTTTAGGTTAAGACAATTTTCTTAATGCTTCTTAAAATAATTTTTTAGTATAAATTTTTTTTTTAAGAAGCAGTATGAAGGCTGTTCCAAACGAAGTCTAAATAAGACAATTTAAAACTAATATGTTAATCACTTCTTTTCAAAATGTTGATAATTTATGTTGCAAGAAAGGATTGTTTTTGTTTCATGTCAACAGGTCTAAGAAAGTCCTTGTCTTTTTATATATATATATATATATATATATATATATGTTAATCACTTCTTTTCAAAATGTTGATAATTTATGTTGCAAGAAAGGATTGTTTTTGTTTCATGTCAACAGGTCTAGGAAAGTCTTTATATATAACTTTTGAGTCAATTAAGTTGAACTCAGACACACATCAAATACATAAACTTTCTGATCAATACCTCTTGATTGATAGTCAAAGCTCCCAACTAACATATTAAGATGAACTGCAAGTACATGTACCACCTTTTTTCAATTAATTTAGAATGTGAATAATTTTTTATATTTTTAATTAATAATATTTCATTTTTTATCTATTTTTAATTTTTTTTAACCATAGGCCATAAAAAAGTTAGTTGCTTATTTATTAATGATAAATGATCTAATATGAGTGATATATAGATCAAATTTTAAAAATATGAAATTGGCATATAATTTAAAGTGAAATTACATCTAAATATATTATATAAATTAGTAATGATTTTATTATTAGATTTATAAGTTTATATGTGAAGAAAATTTGTATTAAATGTGGATCAAATTTAAACTTTAATGCATTTAAATTTAAAGTTATTAATACAATTGTTTGTGTATAAATTCAATTTATTTTTTAGATATAAATTTATATTATTAGATAATTATTACATCATCACTATGTTATTTAGATATTATTTTAAAAATTTTAATATTTATTATATCATTTTGTCATATCTAGGGGTGTCAATTTCGGGTCACTGGTCGGGTACGGGTCGAACCCAAAACTGATCTGGCACTTGTTGACCTCGATTTTGTCAAATCTTTGGGACTGGAAGGTTGACTTGGTCAAATCGATCAAGCCAGAGCCCAAGACCACCCCTAGTCAATTCAGTAGGTCAATCTGAGTCTGATGAGCCCAGGCCCAGGTCTTGGGTCAATCTGGTTGACCAGGTCAACCAAGGTGACCCAAATTGACCCCTTTAGCCTAGTTGAACCCGATTTGATTTCAAATCAATTTCAAATCTCCCTTGAACCCATCCCCATCATTCCATGGGTCTAAATAGGCTAAATTGACCAAGTAAAACTTTGACTTGGTCAATCCAAGCCTTAATGGGTCATTTTGACCCATTTAGACCCATTAGAAGTCCAAATTTGATTCAAACCTATTCAAATCCCTTCTTGGCTCAAACCCATCACTCCATTAACTAAGTCAAACTTTGACTTGGTCAAACCAAGCTCTTAATGGGTCAAATCAAGCCATTAAAGCTCATTTAAACCCCCATTTAATGCTCTAATGGTCTCCCTTCATTTTTTAATTCAAACCACGACCTAAATAGCCTGGTTTCCCTCCCAATTGACTGATGATTCGATCCCAACCGTCTACCTTAGGTCTAGGGACTTTAAATATTGAAAATTGGATCTTTTTTTTGGACTTTTGGCATCTTTCTCTCAGCCTAGCTTCCCTAAGCCCGAGAACTTTCGTTTGTGAGTTCCTTGGACTTCCCCTCACCGTTCTCAACCGAAGCCCGATGGTGAAACCTCGCCAGTGGCGAGATTCCGGCGAGACCGAGATCAGGAAGTTTCCTACGCGAATCCCGGCCGATAGAGCAAGTTTTGGAGCTTGACATCAATTAGAGAAATACTCCTGGACCTTCTACAGCTCAACGAGCCCAAGATCGTCCGAATCCACCATGTGGATTGAGGTATATCGCAAACCCTAGTCTAGTGCACCTAGATCTAAATAGCTTTTCAAAAAGTGATTTTTAGGACATGATATCTATCCCCCATGAATGCTCTTCGTATGTAGGCTATATTTTTAAAATTTCATTGAAATTCATTGTCTAGTTTGAGAGAAAGAGACGATTATTGCTCTAGAACTCTTGGTTTGCCCTAACTAGTGAAGCGCAGAGTACAGACCGTTGATCTCATAATCAACGGTCCGTATTCGGTGGTTCTATCGCACCCGTCCAACCGATCCCTAAGCCCAGCGTTCGACCCCGCGATCCGACACGATCAGAGCCCTTGATTCCACGCCGCGCGGAATCATCGGCTGTGATCTGCGCTGACTCACTTAAGTGAGTCCCGTATGGACCCCGCCGCCGCCATCATGATTGGCTAATCATTGCCAATGACTGCGGCAGCACAATCATTGGCCGAGAACCGTGCTAGCCAACCTGACGCTGCTACGTAGCCATAGCCGCCACCACGCGTCACGCCCAAAGCAGTCGTCGCCGGATTAGGGTTTTAATTAGGATTTAATTAATTTTAAATGTATTTTAAATAGGAAAACTTAAAAAATCACCTAAAATCTATTTTTGCTCCGTTTTTACGCACAATATCTCGAATCGACTATATTTGCGCCCTCTTTAATTTAAAATTATTTTTATTTAAAAATTATAATTATATTTTTATTTATTTCAAAAATAGTAAAAATTACTTATTATTATTGTTTAGTTGTTATAATTATTATTTTAACTATTTTGTTACTGATTTAGTATTATTATATTTATTATTATTATTATTATTATTTGTTTTTTTTTAGTAAAAATTATTTCTCAATGTTATTATTGTTTATTGTTATTATCATTATCATTATTTAATTTGAAATTTGTTTTCATTATTATAATCATTATTTTAATAATATATTAATTATTATATCATTTTACTGATTTGGCATTATTATAATTATTATTACATTATTCTAAATTATTTGATTATTACTATTCTAATGATATTAAATTTCAGAAATATTGCAGTCTAGCTTACTTTTATTTAAAAATTCTTATTGTTAGATATTAATTATTTTTAAAGCTATTTTGAAATTAGCCCTTTGATTGCTTTAAACATCCAAAATTCATATCTTTTCCATTTCAAATCGGATTTCGGCGTGCCATACCTCGTTCTCTTCAGAAAATTGTAAATTTTATTTTAAAATTATCTTCAAGAGTTGATTTCTGCTGTTCTTGCAGATTTCTGATTTATACCCCTATTTGATTATTTAATTATTATTTACTTAATTAGTATAGTAATTATTTTCAAAATACAAACTATTTTCAAATCTTTTTGAAACCTCGATTGGGTGGTCAGTGGGTCTCCCTATACTTATGTATTATGAATTGACTTATTTTTAGTTACTTTATTTTTTAAAATATATATTTATATTTATAAGTATTTTATAATTATTTTAAAACTACTTATAATTAAACCCTAATTTTGGGAGACTCACTTCATGAAATTTTAAAAATAGATCCTACATGTGAAGAGCAATTATGGGGGATGGTTGAGTCTCAATCATTCACTAATCCCTTCTTCAGGTGTACTTTCTTTCTTGTTATTCGTAGTTTGCATGTGTAGGTTGCACCACCACTTAGTTTAGGCTCTCATAGATCTAAGGACATGGTGTGTTTACTATTTTTATGTGTTACCATGCATTTATTACCTTGAGGGTTAGCTAAAACTTCACTTTAAACCTTGATAACGTAGTGATACCCTAAGGACAATAATTAAGGACCCGTCTAGCAAACTTAGAAAATTTCTAGAAGCTAGGGTAGATCACTGATGGATATGAAAACTTCAACATTTGAACTTAGAGAAATCATAAACCTCCTAGAATTTTCTAGGAATTTTTATGGCTTGTTAGACTCCTTAATTAACCAACCCTAACTAACTTGTTAAATAAGGCTCCGAGACCTTCTAAAAATTACAGTAAATCCATTTTAGGTCAAAAAAATAACTACCATAGTTCAAACTGTCCAGAATTCAGTCCCCAACCTGTGATAAATAGGGCTCTTTAGTTTGACTTTAGGTTGACACTTAATTTGACCTTAGGTGGAAATTACCATTTTTCCCCTAATAAATTATTAAAAATCCCAACTTTTCCCCAAACATTTGGGATGACTTTCTCAGGTCATCCCTGACCTTCGGGGGTGATTCCAATCAGTTTGTAGCTGGTTTGGATCAAAACCATAAAATCAGCCCTTTATTAGATATTTAGACAATTCTCTTTAATACCCTGAATTTAGAAAATTCATAACTAATTGTAGAAAATTCCGAATTAAGAAAACTCACTTGAATTAGACTCCTATTAGGGTCTAGTATTTATTAAAAATGTTAGGATTCCAAAAACTCACTTAAATTAAAAAGTCAACTTTTGGTCAACCCTAACCTATAATCTAGGGCCCGAAACCTAGAAAATTTATAACTTTGCCCAGAAAATTCCAAATCATGCGTACTACCTAGCTAACTACTCATCTTAAGGTCTAGTATTTTTCTAAGATGTTAGGAGACCCAAACCTAGCCTATTTCTTATAGTGACCTTTTTGGACCCCCTCAGCTACTTAGGAGGACCCGGGACTTTCCAAAATTGGCTAATGCAATTTAAACTTCGAATATCATCACCCTAAGCTTCTAAAACTAACCAACAAACTAAATTAACTAAAATGGACCCTAATATATTAAAACTTTGACTTGAACTAAAATTTCCTTTTCTGGACTATAACAAACCTAAATTTTAGACAACTTTAACTAAATACCCAAATTAGGATATATCCAAGACACACCAGCCATACACACACATGGAATTGTTTGCTAGGGTACCACTTCTAGACTTAGGCTAGGTCGATGTTTATTTCCTTTTCTACTGTGTGCCAGAGCTTTCTGTGATTTTCATTGCATGATGTTTGAAATTTTTGGTGTGTGTACTTACTTTTCCTGCACTCTGTAGATATGATGTGATGAGCGTTAGATGTACCCCTAGGTTAGGAATGACATATATATTGTTCTTCCGTACAGGTGGCCATGCTCATGCTAATAAAAGGGGGGGGGGGGCACTGTCATGATTTCTAATAATATTTTATACAGGTGCTTGCTCAGCCCCCTAAATAAATGAGGGCTAAATAAAAATAATTATAACTACTACAGGTGCTACAGGTGGACTGCTTAGCCTTCATAATTAAGAGCATGGCTTGACACAGCTTCAATGGGATGTATTTTATTTTTATATATAACTTCTTGAGACTATAACGGCTTGGGATTTTATTAGGAAAACCAGGTAGGGAGTCTAGAATTTTCTATTTTCAATTGATGTAATATTTGTAATATTTGTGAAAATGCAACTTTGAGTTGGGATATACTTATCCAACTCGAGTTCCAAAAGAAGAAGGCATACTCATAGGGGAGAGTCATCTTCCATTTGGAAGATCGAGCCGGATGGCTTTAGATATCCAAAGAAAAAAGGCAATACTCCCTACCAAGGGGGAATTGTCTCTTCGTTTGGATATTTAAGCCACGACGGATCCAAGGAGTCTAATGAGGAGAGATCCAAGGAGTCCAAGGAGGAGAGATCCAAGGAGTCCAAGGAGGGGAGATGATCCAAAGAAAACTGAAGACCTGAAGACCAATATCCCACTCGAAGTCATTTACATCTGTCATAGGCTTAGAAATCCGGGTTGTTGACAGTGGTGCCCGGCCATTTTATTTTTTGCATATCTGGGTTGTAATATGGGCAGTTTGCCTATGGACATTTAGTTGATTATTTTTCTGGATTTATATTGATGTGCTTACCTGATCGCGTAGTAGAAATTACCTTCTTTTTCTAGGTTTCTTTCTTGCATGCCGATTTTGTTTCAGCCTGGATTACGTTAGGTTTCTTTAAAGATTACAAAAATTTTCTACTCATAACTAATCTTTAAAATTCTAAGTTTAAATAACATAGAAAGCTAATGAACTTAGGGAACTGCCGGAATCGTTCGGGATCGCATGCATATTATTGCATTTCTTATTCTCCTTCTTATAAGACATCTCCCTGCCTACGGGTAGAGTCCGGATAATCTGGCCTATGAGGATGAAGTGCCGGACTTAGGGAGACTCAATCTTTTCAAAAAATTAATTTCTATAAGCCTGTTTTTAAAACTCTATAGCGTTCATGATTTGCCTTTCAACTAGCATGCATTGCATTAGAAACTAACTTAATTAAAATTTAATTGCATTAGCTAGGAGCATTCACCCCACATAAGTTCAGGACTAATTAGGAAACTCCCTATATGTCGGTCCTATTTCTAAATAACTGTACCACCCACCCATCTTTCATAACTGTCTTGATAGCATAGTTTTAAAGCGACTAGGTGGTTAGCTGGCTCCCCAATGCAGGCTGGGTAAGTCCAGATTTTGCACTGCATTAGCTAGGACACGGGTCTTAGTGTTGTGTAGAACACTAAACCCAACCTAGTCTTAGGGTTCGAGGCTACTACACTCGGTCTCGTAGTACGCCTGAATAGTGGGTATGTTCCTCCTTCAGGGACTATAAATCTTATTTATCTATGTCACAGGATGACGCCACTTCCATCCTTCTCTCACGTATATGATTAAGAGCTTGATCCTTTATTTTATCCAGTTTCTCTCTAGTACCCAAGATCCTCCGAATGCTGGTGTGAACCTTGCATGTGGATTTAGCCCTTTGAGACATTTTCTTCCTTTTGAGTAGGATTTCCTAGTCTATACCCCCGTGTCGATCCCACCTTGAGAAGGATAATGTATGATCCTTAATCAAGAGTTTTCTCAAGCTCCATCCTAGGATGTAATTAACCATGGGGGCTTGCGTCCGTGGGAAACTTGTCCCCACATCTATTAAACTCCACTCGAGCTATTACATCGGGTGGGGGAAACCCGTGATATGGTCGTGTATATTGCTACCCATCAGGGTGCGCTGGCGAGAGCCGCTATCCTTAATGGTTAGTCGTATGCATGATCCAATCTGTCCCTTCCAATTGACCCGTTCGAGCGGTGCTCTTTCGGAGGTCCACAACACTATTCATGTCTAACCCGAACTCGACCTATTTTTGGAAATGGTCAGTTTTTCAGACCCGAACACGACCTACTTCAGGTCCAGGTCAACCCGTCATGACCCGAATGACTTGGTGCCAACAAAAAAATGCTAGTTTTTTTGTCTAAAAAATGGGTCAATCTCCGCTTTTCGGGTCAAAACGGGTCAATCTTGGGTTGTCGAGTAAAAAACGGTTAGTTTCAAGTCAATTTCAAGTCAAAGGGTCAACCCGAGCCCGACCCATTTTGGGTTTGGGTTGACCCTAACCATAATTTTTAGGGTTGGGTTAGAGTTGAGTTTTTGGGTCAAGTCAAATTTTGACACCCGAAAACCTGAGATTGACCCATTTTTTACTCGTTTTTTACCCGAAAAGTCGAGATTGACCCGTTCATGGACAAAAAAAGTAGCTTTTTTTTTTGGCACCTGGTCATTTGGGTCGTGTCGGATTGACTCGGACCCGAAGCGAGTCGAGTTCGGGTCCTGAAAACCGACCCGTTTTCAAAAAGGGGTTGGGTTGACCCGAATAGTGCATGATCAATTTCGAGTTCATCCCGAACCCGACCCGTGACCCAAAATTGACACCCCTAGTCATATTCCCTCATCAACTCTAATCAAACGTTTGAATCTTGCACCTCTCCTTCTAGTTCTATGCCTCGTCCGATTTTCACAACATAGTTAAATATCACATTTTCAATATACATCTACGCATCAATCTAAGATATATCTTTGAATTATCTCAAAGTAATTTGAATTAAATTTATTATCATTTATTTTTCTCCAATAAATTATTATATTTGCTAATGAAATGAAAAAAACAAAAAATGGAAAAAATGCAACCCAATTCTGACAACTATACCACGGCTAGTTTTTTGGTTTTTTATTTTCTGTGCTTGTGAATGATTGATTGATCAGGAAAGATTGCTAACTGCAGTTACTATTTCTTATACTTCTGTGCTAATATACATCTTTCTTATTGTAATTTAGCTAGCTATACTTCGCACTAAAGCACAAAAATAATCCACTTCCTTGTTGGAGATGACATATGAAATTTTTGGTTAATATTTAATGCAATAATAATAACTGTAAAATAAAATAAATATTTAATAGATAATTAAATCCATTAAGCTTATTATATATAAATAATATTTGATTGCTTTTATAAAAGGAATCAAAGCATAATAAAAGATACATAATTATAAAAAGCAATGCAACCAATATATATATATATATATAAAATTCTCAATCTATATTTTATTATGCTTTGATTCCTTTTATAATTATGCCCAAACGTCTCATAACATTTTGTCTTCTCCATTGATTTTGCTTCCCAACCACCCACTTCATCTCACTTCGGCTTCTTCTTTGTCACTTCAAAATGTCATCAACAACCAAAACATTTTTTTTAAAACAAAAAATTCATTAATAATGAGAAGATACAAAAGAAGACCACATATAAGGCCACATCAGAAGCTTACAGGAAGAACAACAAAACAAAGAAAAGACCAAAATATTAAGGGTCGAAAGACTCGGACTCAGACCAGCTTCGGGTTGCCAGGGCGGGGCCATCCACTGGTAAATACAAAATCGAAAGAGAAGGGCCAACCAGGTTGCCAACCAACCATGGCCATCCACGACGCTTGCAGCACCGCTGCTTCCTCATCGTCCATATCAAAACATTTAGCACGATCAACCAACAGACCAAAAAGGCTGTCACGCCCCAAGATCTAATTTGGAAAGAATGTCAATCGATTACTCAAACAATTTACCAGAGCTATCTAAAAACCTTCAAGTAACAGTGTATCAAACATCTATGAAATTTAAAACATCAATATACAAGTCGATCCATAACTCAAAAGTTCATGTACAATACCCAGGAACTACACTACAATCACCAGTACTGAAATCTATTCTGAGTACAAAAGAATCAAAATCATCAAAAGACAAAAACCTGTAGATCCGGATCAATTCCTATCTTCTGCTCCCCTGCTCTGACCTGAAAATATCAACCACATATAATGAGCTTTACAAAGCCCAGCAGGTCACCTAATACCTATAACTGAGATCAAAGCACGGCGATGCTATCAATATGCATGTCAGTCAATCAAATCTATATCAGTCAATGGTCAATGAATCTATGCAATACGGAAATCCATAGTCAATAAAACCAGTCAATGCAGCAGCAGGCAAATCAATAAATCAAGCTCGATCAATTCACGTCAATCTCGAAGAAATCCGTACACAGAAGAAAATCAGTCGATCCGTCAAATCAGTCAATCCGTTCGTCAAATCAATCCGTCCAATCAATCAATCAAATCAAATCAACTCAACTCTATACGATTAAGTCAATCAAAACAATCGGAAAAGCAATACAATATCCTATCAATAAATCAATGAGATTCAAATCAATACAATGCAGAATCAATCTATGGGCAATACAAATATTTATAACATCAATGAATAATATCTAGGTCCATTCTATCCATATCAATATCAATATCAATTATCAATAATCAATAGATGATCAATCATTGAAATCGATAAATCCGTACGAAACAGTAAATCCGATCAAATCAATATTAGCGGAAATCAATAAAACAATAAAGCCGTACACAATACAGTAAACATGCATTCAATACAATAATACTGAACAAGTAAAATCAACTGGCTATGTTGCTGTTGTAGAATCCATATTGCTGTTGTAGATCCATACGTTGGTTTCAATCAATAAGAGTCGTCACTCTTTTGCCCGTCGGCTGCCCGTCGGCATATCTATAAAAACTCCTTATGACTCCCAATCGTTATATCAATGATCAATGGTTTAAAGGAAAGCCCGTCGGCCCACCATCCTGTACAGGTCAATATCAATCTCCAACCAACGTTCAACCAGGTTCCACTTGTGTTCCAGTATCAATAGTCAATTTAAGAATCAATTCAATAATCAATCAATAATCAATGCAATAATCAATATTAAATCAATCCAGTACAATCATATCAATAGTCATACACATATCAATTCAATCTATCAATTCCAGAAAATTCGGAAATCATACGAAAATCGGGCAGCGTAACGGCAGTCGGTCAAATTTACACAAAAATCCTGCAAAAAGCACAAATTCCAAATGTCTCCAAATTACAATAGAATATCCACGACATCAATACAAGACTATTATTCTATAGAATCCAAATCAAATCAAGTCCTGATATTTTTCTATTCAATTAAAATCGCGTAGAATCAATTCCGACCGGTAAAACCGTCGTAGAAAACACTCAAATCGTGTAATAATCATATCTATAACATACCAAAAGTTGTGCGGTGAAAGTTGTGTCAATACGAAATCAGAACAAAATTTCGACTACGAAAACACAAAATAGATCACAACTCGGTCAAAACTCAATATCTTTGAAAACAGAAATAGGGTTCGGAGTCCTTACCACGCGATCTTCACTTTTCCCAACAGCGACGTGGGACGAAAAGCGCTCCGCGGCCTCCAAAACCAGGTTTTCCTCCTTTTCCCTTTCTCTTTCTCTCTCTAAAATCAGATATTTTGATTTTAAAATAATTTTCTCTCTCCTCAAAACGAGATGATTTTCTTATATCATTAAGCTGATCGGCCCGGCCGATAGCCAAATCGTCCCGGGACGATCAGACCAAAAAAATCGTCCTGAACGGTTCCTAGGACTATTCCCAGGACGATATTTTCTACAGTGCAGATCGGCCTGGACGATCTCACTATCGTCTCGGACGATCCTGAGAGAAAAATCCAAATCAGAGAGGAACAGTAAGGTAACGAGGTCTCACAAAGGCAACCAATCAGTAGATAATCCACAAGATCAACAACCCAAAACAAAACCAAAGCAGCTAACATCAATCAGCAACCACGTCGGCCCCGGCCACGAGACCTACCACGAGAGGAAACAGAAACAAGAGGTTTGCCTTGCAACAAATTAAAAGAATTACCAGGATCACCATCTCCAATTGATTCCACAAAATCAGAATCAGACTCCGAACTATAATCATTAAGCCAGTCCAGATTGACCTGAAGATCCATGCCCGAATTATCCTTCACATTATACATTAATCCATGAGGATCCATAAAATTAACAGGAACATCTACAACAATATTAATCACTAAGCGTTCATTACAAGTGTAATATCAAAAATATGCTCCAGGATCGTCCAGGACGATCTGGATCGTCCTGGGACGATCAGTGGAATTTTGCTCCAGAATTTGCCCAGATTTGCTCCAGGTGATTTTCTGTACATATCGTCCAGACCGATTGAGGACATCGTCCAGGCCGATCGGCACTGTAGAAAATGTCGGCCTGAGAATAGTTCTGGGAACCGTCCAGGACGATCCAAATTGGTCTGATCGTCCTGGGACGATCTGGCGATCGGCCGGGCCGATCTGAGTTTTATAAAGCTGATTTCAAGTCATTTTGAGGAGAGAGAAAATCATTAAAAATGAAAATATCAGCCGATGAGAGAGAAAGTCGTGGAATTTTGGAGAAAAGTTGATTTTCGGATGACGCGGAGCCGTTTTTGTCTGAGGAGACTGTTCGAGATATTGCTGTACGCAAGGTAAGGCACATTCCGCCTTTCTCAATTTTCAGAACCGTCGTGTTTGGCGGTATTTTCTGTCCGGATTTCGTTTCCGTTAATGATTTTCGTCCGTATCTTTTGATTGGTTCAATTTTTACCGCGTAACTTTCTGTATATTGTTGACATGCCGAGTGTGCACATTTTGGTTATTTTCCGAAGATTTTTATCCGGGTATTTTTGATTCGGCGGTATTTTTAGTCGACTGCATTTTTCTGTGAAATTGAAAATTATCTGTGCAGTAGAATAAATGTTCTGAAATGTGATTATCTACATTCTGTGCGAATTTGGTGAATTTTGATTTTCAGGAAAAATTGTGTAAATTCTGTATACTGCCGTTGTGCTGCCCGATTTTTGTCTGATTTCTGATTTGCCCGGATTTCTTCTGAATTGATATGATATCTGTATGTGCTATAAAAAGGGAGTTATAAGGGGCCTGGATCCTATGAGATTCAGTTAGTGTCCGGGGAAATCTTAGTTGAGCTCAAGTTGGAGAAATATCTGTTCTGTTCCGGATCCGAGGAATTCTGTTGTTCTGGTGCCGTGAGCACACTTAGTTATTAATTATTCAGAGAATTTCTGGTGCCGTGAGCACATGGGAGACATAAGGGTCAGAATCCGTAGTGATTATGTTTTGTTTAGTTTTAGCTATGAAATATTATCTGATATCTGATTCAATTTGATTCTGCTTTCCGTATCTGTTCTGTAAGCAATTATGATTCTGATACGATATGATCTGAAATTCTGATTTCTGATTCTGTTGATCTGAGATGTCTGATATGTTCTGTTTCTGTCTGATTTGATATCTGTTCCGATTCTGTTCTGTTCTGATATGAGCTGAATTTCTGATTTCTGTACGATTCTGACTCTGTTGATTTAATCTGTTCTGATTTGTATTCCGATTTGATCTGATCTGTACGACTCTGATTCTGATTTGATATATGTCCGTATAAGTTCTGATTTTGATTCTGTTCTGATTCGAGATACGATTCTGTTCCGATTTCTGATTGGATTTTGTCTGATGAGTTGGTTTTGGATTATGAGAGTTTTGATTGGAGGTTTGTTGCTTTGCTGAGCTGTTGAGCTCACTCTTATTTTCTGGTGGTTTTCAGGTTCTGGGAAAGGGAAGGAAGTCCAGGAGTAGATTTCTGAGTTCTGATCAGTATAGGTATTTTTTGTACCTTTTGATTTTTGTACAGTCATGGCTTTTCTATTCTGTTCAAAAGCCATGTACTGTATCTGTAGATGATTGTTTTGAGGAAAAAGAAAGATAGATGTTTGTTCCGCTGTGTTTGATGATAAATAGTAGCTCTGTGTTTGTGTGTGTCTGTTGAGTTGAAATATTTGGAAGATTCAGTTCCGAAATCAATTCCAAAGTCAGATCCTGGTCAGTCCGTCCGTTTTCGTTTCCGTGTCGCGGCCCGGTGCGAGCGGGGTCCGTCCCGGGTCGGGTCGGGTCGTGACAAGCTTTTAGTGGTATCAGAGCACTGGTTTTGGAAATTGGTTGGATTGTCAGACAGAGCTATAGGAAGTGATCAGTGAGTTTGTCTGGGGGTAGTTTTGGGTCGTTTGGCTTTTTATTGTGTTGTTTTTGTGTTATTTTTGTGATAGTTTTCCGGATTTTGGATTTTCTGTATGGATCAGCCAGACCCAGACATGACAGACGGGCAGAGTGCTAGTCAGGCAGCACCAGTGGGGAGTACAGCCCTAGTGGCCGGTGCAGATACACTTTCTCAGTTTGCTACGCTTGTTGCTCAGATGATGAGCGAGACTCAGAGCAGAGCTGTTACTGTCAGATCTGATGATATTGATAGACATTTGCAGATGTTTTTGAGGTTGAAACCTCCGAGATTTGAGGGCGCTGTTGAGCCCAGAGCAGCCGAGGAATGGCTGAGGAGATTGGAGAAGACCTTCGACGGAATGCAGTGTCCGTCAGACAGGAAGGTTCCGTTGGCTGTTTTTCTGTTGGATGGAGAGGCTGAGCACTGGTGGGAAGGCCAGCAGGCAGCTAGATTTCAGGGTAGACTAAATTCTTTGATTACCTGGGAAGAGTTCACTGAGGTATTTCGAGATTGGTTTGTTCCCCCTTCTGCACGACAGCAGATGCAGGAGAGTTTTCTGAGACTTGTTCAGGGGAGCAAGACGGTGATGCAGTACGAGTCTGAGTTTACTGCGTTAGCCAGGTACGCCCCGCAGCTGGTTAGTACTTCTACTGAGAGGTGCTACAAATTTTTGAGGGGATTGCGGGATAGTTTGAGACAGCCCCTGGTACCTTTTCACATTTCTGATTTCTCTGAGCTTGTGGAGCGGGCTCGTCTGATTGAGAATGATCTGATGGCTACTCAACAGCGGTGGACTGCGAGTAGGAAGAGATTTGGAGGTGAGACTTCTGGCAGTTGTTCCTCTGGAAAGAGGAGATTTGTGACTGGTTCTGGATCTGTTGATTCCAGGAAGAGTGGAGGGTCGTCTGGTACTGCTACCAGTATGACGAGTTCTGGATCTGTCAGTGCGGCACCTGTGTGCCAGAGTTGTGGACGGCGACACCATGGCCAGTGCTACAGGATGGCTGGTCTTTATTTCAGATGTGGTCAGCCGGGATATCGGATTGCAGAGTGTCCACAGGCTGGATCTGACCGACGTTCTGAGTTCCGATCTGAGGGTTCTGTCAGACCTGTCAGTTCAGCAGGAAGACCGAGGACTGTTCCTCCTCGCCCTGAGGGATTTTCTGGTAGAGGTGGTGGTACTAGTTCTGGACCACGGAGACCACCTACGGTTCAGAGGGAGCAGAGTAGTTCTGTTGCTTCAGCTCCTGCTCCAGTTCAGCCACGAGTTTACAGCCTGAGTCAGCAGGAGGCTCGTGATGCTCCAGATGTTGTGACAGGTACGATTTACATTTCTGATCAGCCCTGTCGTGTTTTGTTTGACTCTGGAGCTAGTCATTCTTTTCTGTCCGAGCACTGTTTTGAGATTTTACACTTGGACTCGTTTTTGCTTCCGATTTCTTTGTCTGTGATTTTACCGGCTGGAAATCCTTTGATTGCTCAGAAGTTTTGTTTGTGTGAGATTGACATTGCTGGCAAGAAGTGGAAATCTAGTTTGATTTTGTTGCCGATTTCTTCGTATGACGTGATTTTGGGCATGGATTGGCTGAGTCGGTATGAGGCTCAGATTGACTGTCTGAAGAAGCAAGTGAGTTTGCTTGTGGCCAGAGAGAGAGTTGTATTCCAGGGATTACGAGGTATTCTCTCCAGTCTAATTTCTGTTTTGGAGGTGAGCAGAATGTGGAAGAAAGGATGCCCAGTGTTTTTGGCTTCGGTGCGGGATCTGAACCTAGAGGTTGGTTCTGTTTCTGAGATCCCTGTGGTACGGGAGTTTGCTAATGTTTTTCCTGAGGAGTTGGTTGGTTTACCTCCGGATAGAGAGGTGGAGTTCTCTATCGATGTTTTTCCGGGTACAGCTCCTATATCAAAAGTTCCGTACAGGATGACACCGAAAGAACTTTCTGAGTTGAAAGTTCAGCTTCAGGAGTTGGTTGATAGAGGCTTTGTTCGTCCTAGTGTTTCGCCCTGGGGAGCACCTGTTTTGTTTGTGAAGAAGAAGGACGGGACACTCCGTATGTGTATTGATTACAGAGACTTGAACAAGGTCACGATCAAGAACAAGTATCCTTTGCCTCGGATTGACGACTTATTCGATCAGCTTTCTGGATCTTCTGTGTTTTCGAAGATTGATTTGCGATCCGGATACTATCAGGTAAAAGTGAAGGAAGCTGATGTGGTGAAGACTGCTTTCAGTACTCGGTACGGGCATTATGAGTTTTTGGTTATGCCTTTTGGGGTAACCAATGCGCCTGCTATTTTCATGGATCTGATGAACCGAGTATTCAGGGAATTTTTGGATCAGTTTGTGATTGTCTTCATTGACGATATTCTGGTATATTCTGCTTCTGAGGATGATCATGCCAGACACTTGAGAATTGTGTTGGAGACTCTGAGGCAGCATCAGCTGTATGCCAAGTTCTCCAAGTGTGAATTCTGGCTGAGGAGTATTTCTTTTCTGGGGCATGTGGTGAGCGGAGAAGGTATTTCTGTAGATCCCCAGAAGATTCAGGCGGTTGCTGATTGGCCAAGGCCGACTACGGTATTTGAGGTACGTAGTTTCTTGGGCATGGCCGGATATTATAGGAAATTTGTGAAAGGATTTTCACAGATTTCGACGCCTCTGACGAGACTGACTCAGAAGTCAGTAGCTTTTGTTTGGACACTGGAGTGTGAAGCTAGTTTTCAGAGATTGAAGGACTGTTTGACTTCAGCTCCAATGTTAGCACTTCCGTCAGGTACGGAAGGATTTCAGGTGTTCAGTGATGCTTCACTGAAAGGTTTGGGTTGTGTACTGATGCAAAATGGAAGGGTAATTGCTTATGCTTCTAGACAGTTGAAACCACATGAGAAGAATTACCCAACGCATGATTTGGAGTTAGCTGCTGTTTTCTTTGCTTTGAAGATTTGGCGTCATTATCTGTATGGCATCAGATGTGAGATTTTCACTGATCATAAGAGCCTGAAGTACATTTTCACTCAGAAGGATCTGAATTTGAGACAAAGAAGATGGCTCGAGTTGATCAAGGATTATGATTTGACTATTCAGTATCAGCCTGGGAAGGCTAATGTGGTAGCGGACGCTCTGAGCAGGAAATCTTCTGGCTTATCAGGGTTACAGCTTACTTTTGATGATTTCCTGATTCGAGACATGGAGCGATTGCAGTTGGAGGTGATTTTCTCCAGTGATTTGGATTTGGCTTAGATGAGCATTCAGTCTTCTTTGGAAGCAAGGATTCAGGAAGCCCAGAAGTCAGATTCTGATTATTCGAAGTTGATTGCTCAGATTGGATCTGGTAAGACTCCTGAACTTCGAATTTCTGCTTCTGGTGCTATTTTCTGTAAGAACAGGTTGTGGGTACCTGTGTTTGGGGATTTGAGGCAGGAGATTCTGCATGAATCTCATCATTCAGGCTACACTGTTCATCCAGGCAGTGGTAAGATGTATGCTGATATGAAGCTTTTGTTCTGGTGGCCTGGAATGAAGAAGGATGTGGCAGAGTTTGTGTCGAGATGTGAAGCCTGTCAGTTGGTGAAGGCAGAGCATCAGCGACCAGGTGGACTGTTGCAGTCGTTGCCTATCCCTGAGTGGAAGTGGGATGAGGTAACGATGGACTTTGCGATGGGTTTTCCTTGATCTAGACAAGGGCACGATGCCATTTGGGTAGTCGTAGATCGCTTGACGAAGTCAGCCCATTTTCTTCCGATCAGACAGACCGATCCGGTGGATCGTTTGGCACAGATTTATGTGAAGGAAATAGTCAGATTGCACGGTGTGCCTCGAGTGATTGTTTCAGATCGAGATGGACGATTTACTTCCAGACTTTGGAAAGGTATTCAGCAAGGCTTGGGTACGAAACTACATTTCAGTACAGCCTTTCATCCTCAGACTGATGGACAGTCTGAGAGGACCATTCAGGTGCTGGAAGATCTGTTGAGACTTTGTGTTCTGGACTTTGGCGGAAGCTGGGAAGATCATATTCCGCTGATTGAATTTGCTTATAACAACAGTTTTCAGTCCAGTATTGGCATGGCACCGTACGAGGCTCTGTATAGCAGGAAGTGCCGTACTCCTTTGACTCTGACTGAGATCGGAGATAGACAGGAACTGGGTGCCACTTTTGTTGGGGAAACTATTAAGAAGATCAGTTTGATAAAAGAAAGATTGAAAGCGGCTCAGGATCGACAGCAGAAGTATTATAATCAGAAGCACAGGTTTGTTGAGTTTCAAGTTGGTGACTTTGTGTATGTCAAAGTCAGTCCGATGAAGGGTGTGAGCAGATTTGGTCAGGTGAGTAAGCTGAGTCCAAGGTATGTTGGACCGTTTGAGATTTTGGAAAGAATTGGAAAATCTGCTTACCGACTGTTGCTTTCTGATTCGATGCCTGACGTGCACAATGTGTTTCACGTCCACTCTGAGGAAGTGGGTTTCAGACTCTGGGAAGAAGATATCAGCTGACGAGGTTGAGATTCAGGAAAATCTGGCGTACAAGGAAGAGCCAGAGTTAATTTTGGCGTACGACGTCCGAAAGTTAAGAAATAAAGAGATTCCGATGGTTAAAGTCCAGTGGAAGCACCAGACTGCACGAGAAGCGACTTGGGAGAAGGAGTCTGACATGAGACGGTCGTACCCGTACTTGTTTTGACTGAGTTTGGATTGGATAATGTCGAGGACGACATTTTTCTGAAGTTGGGGAGATTGTAATATCAAAAATCTGCTCCAGGATCGTCCTGGGACGATCAGTGGAATTTTGCTCCAGAATTTGCCCAGATTTGCTCCAGGTGATTTTCTGTACATATCGTCCAGGCCGATTGAGGACATCGTCCAGGCCGATCGGCACTGTAGAAAATGTCGGCCTGAGAATAGTTCTGGGAACCGTCCAGGATGATCCAAATTGGTCTGATCGTCCTAGGACGATCTGGCGATCGGCCGGGCCGATCTGAGTTTTATAAAGCTGATTTCAAGTCATTTTGAGGAGAGAGAAAATCATTAAAAATGAAAATATCAGCCGAGGAGAGAGAAAGTCGTGGAATTTTGGAGAAAAGTTGATTTTCGGACGACGCGGAGCCGTTTTCGTCCGAGGAGACTGTTCGAGATATTGCTGTACGCAAGGTAAGGCACATTCCGCCTTTCTCAATTTTCAGAACCGTCGTGTTTGGCAGTATTTTCTGTCTGGATTTCGTTTCCGTTAATGATTTTCGTCCGTATCTTTTGATTGGTTCAGTTTTTACCGCGTAACTTTCTGTATATTGTTGACGTGCCGAGTGTGCACATTTTGGTTATTTTCCGAAGATTTTTATCCGGGTATTTTTGATTCGGCGGTATTTTTAGTCGATTGCATTTTTCTATGAAATTGAAAATTATCTGTGCAGTAGAATAAATGTTCTGAAATGTGATTATCTACATTATGTGCGAATTTGGTGAATTTTGATTTTCAGGAAAAATTGTGTAAATTCTGTATACTACCGTTGTGCTGCCCGATTTTTGTCTAATTTCTGATTTGCCCGGATTTCTTCTAAATTGATATGATATTTGTATGTGCTATAAAAAGGGAGTTATAAGGGGCCTGGATCCTATGAGATTCAGTTAGTGTCTGGGGAAATCTTAGTTGAGCTCAAGTTGGAGAAATATCTGTTTTGTTCCGGATCCGAAGAATTCTGTTGTTCTGGTGCCGTGAGCACACTTAGTTATTAATTATTTAGAGAATTTCTGGTGCCGTGAGCACATGGGAGACATAAGGGTCAGAATCCGTAGTGATTATGTTTAGTTTAGTTTTAGCTATGAAATATTATCTGATATCTGATTCAATCTGATTCTGCTTTCCGTATATGTTCTGTAAGCAATTATGATTCTGATACGATATGATCTGAAATTCTGATTTTTGATTCTGTTGATCTTAGATGTCTGATCTGTTCTGTTTATGTCTGATTTGATATTTGTTCTGATTCTGTTCTGTTCTGATATGAGCTGAATTTCTGATTTCTGTACGATTCTGACTCTGTTGATTTAATCTGTTCTGATTTGTATTCCGATTTGATCTGATCTGTACGACTCTGATTCTGATTTGATATATGTCCGTATAAGTTCTGATTTTGATTCTGTTCTGATTCGAGATACGATTCTGTTCCAATTTCTGATTGGATTTTGTTTAATGAGTTGGTTTTGGATTCTGAGAGTTTTGATTGGAGGTTTGTTGCTTTGCTGAGCTGTTGAGCTCACTCTTGTTTTCTGGTGGTTTTCAGGTTCTGGGAAAGGGAAGGAAGTCCATGAGTAGATTTCTGAGTTCTGATCAGTATAGGTATTGTTTGTACCTTTTGATTTTTGTACAGTCATGGCTTTTCTGTTCTGTCTTTCTTTCTGTTCAAAAGCCATGTACTGTATCTGTAGATGATTGTTTTGAGGAAAAAGAAAGATAGATGTTTGTTCCGCTGTGTTTGATGATAAATAGTAGCTCTGTGTTTGTGTGTGTCTGTTGAGCTGAAATATTTGGAAGATTCAGTTCCGAAACAAATTCCAAAGCCAGATCCTGGTCAGTCCGTCCGTTTTCGTTTCCGTGTCGCGGCCCGGTGCGAGCGGGGTCCGTCCCGGGTCGGGTCGGGTCGTGACAACAAGTTGGGCTAGAGTCACCAGAAACAGCCACCTTACACACATCCTCACCCAAATTATCCACGACAGCAAGCATTACCGAGCAATCCAAGTCCTCAGAAATTAAAGCATGACCAACCAAAACAGAGGGGGCAGACCTCACAGACACCAAAGGAGCCTCACAAGGAAGGTCCTCAACACCATGACAATCACGATTTGAGGCCAAATTCTTACCCCAAGGAATACAAGGTTGAGCATCAAGGGATAAAATAGTAGCAAACTCAACGTCTTTAGCAACGCCAACCACCTCAGTTTCCACCTCAATAACCACATTTTCCAAACCGACCAAAACAGGGGAATCACAAACAGATACAGGAGCACAAACAAGATCACCTAAACTAACAATAACATTAGGCACAGCCAAATTACTACAATCCGAACTCAACATCGCAGGAACGTTAGCAGGAAATACAGCCGGTAAATCATATTCCACAGAAACAGGAGCCACCTCAACAACAGGCGGCACATCCACGACCGCAAGCCCCAAGACAAAAGGCTTAGAGGGGTCAGCACTCGCAACATCACAATTTGACTTACAACCACCCCGAACATGGCCAAAAGATTGGCAAAGGTCACAGAACGGGGAAAGGCCTCCATTTCAACCTTTTGAATATATCCAAGCTTTTCAGGGCCAATCCATACAAAATCCAAAAATTTTTTCATTATGTCAATCTCAACTAGAACTCCGCAATAGAAGGCCTAGACCCTAACGAAGTTGCAGAATCAACCTTCAGCGGCTGTCCAAAAATCGAGCCTAAGGCATGAAGAATCCTCGAGGTAAAAAGATGAGGACGAAGCCCTGGGAAGGAGATCCAAATAGAAATAATCGGGCATTCAACAGAGATGTCCAAAGTCGGGGTCCATTCAGTTAGTTTCATGTAGCAATTATAGACAAGGTAGGAACCATGGCTGAATACCCAGCTGTAATCAAAGTCGTTAGAAAGCTTCACCAAAATGTGAGAAGAATCCAAAACCATGATAGAGCACTCCGCTAATAGTTTAAGATTAACAAAGAACCTCCTAATAGAGTCAAGACTCGGACGACGAGAAGGAAAGAAACCGACAAGCGAGAAACGGAAAGGAACAGCCAGTGCCCTAATTTCGTCCTCGAAAATCCATAAGGAAGGCAGTCCACGAAAGATGAAGGAGTAAGCTCCAGAAAATCCCCATTAGGAGAGGAAACCGCTAAAGCATAGACAAAAGAACGAGGAAACCTAGAACAAGATAAAAAACCTCGGTCCAACAGACGCGAGGGCGCCATGCCAGCCTCAACAACCAGCACAAAAGAGAAAACCAACAGAAAAAGAGGGAAGAAGGACTTCCCTGAGCCAGAAAGCCGCGAAGGCCGCCGCCAGGACGCACCAGGCGAACCCTAGGACGCGAGCGCTGGGGAGAGGAAGTGAGAATTCTTAAGACCAATTTTTAACCAAAACATGAATTTATAGGATTCAAATTATTTGCTCATTCCTCATCATACTTCTCTTTACTTTCACTCTCTATGTATTGCTACTTCTATCACAACCTCATTTTCTCCTTGACACATTTGTATGAAATTTAATTATTGGTTGTATTTTGTTGACCCACATATTTTTCACAGTTGTTTCTACAATTCATACTCAAATATTATTATTGGCAAAACATTCTTAGTTAAAGAAAATTAATTTTTAATAAATCTTTTATTATTATTATGTAATATTTTGATATTTCTATAGTATTTGTTTTGTATAATTTCAATTATGTTTTGCTATTTATTTACACAATTTTGATGGTTATTTCTTATAAATTTCTATTCATCTCTTTTTTTTTTTGTTAACTTTGCAAAAAAAAAATGATAATACTAAGTTTTAAAATATATTTTGCAGAAATATCTCATTTCTAATGTACATCTCTGTATCATTGGGATATACATCTTTGCATCATTCCGAAGTTGAATTAAACTTATTTGCATTTATTTTCTTCTAATAAATTAGTATATCTTCTCTGTTAGTAATCTTTCATTTTTAGTATGGAACGCAAATAACTAAAAAATTTTAAGTAAATATTTTGCTGCTACAAGTTATCACAATCAAAATTCTTAAAAAAAAATCAAACCATGATTGCTACCACTATTAAAACACCTTGTGATTCTTACCAAATATAATATGCAATCCGAAGGAGGAGAAATTATTATGTTCAGAGATCAAACATAGAGAACCTTTGGTACTGAATTTTCATCACTACACTTTTACTATTCAAAACGGCATTTATATTAGGCTTTTCTATTCACAAAGACAAAATTGAACAATTTTGTGTCCTATCTCCGCACAGAATACTATCTCTGGAAGAAGATGGAAAATTATATGAGGAAGACAACTGTCTGAAGTGAAATTGATATCTTCAGCTATAAAATGCCCGTAAGAAACTTTTGCATGTTCTCCTTCTCTTAGTTTTGTCTGTTATCAAGGTTTATGATTTGTTTTTTTTTTTTTTTTTTTCTAATATTAATTTCAATTGGCATGTTTTTGCAATTACCTGCTGCTTGCAAGCTTTGCACAAAAACTTATAGAGAAGCGGGCGGATCAGCAATGATAAGAAATAGAAATTCATTTTAGCGAGAGTATAACATTCATCATACTTGCAACAAGAGCTAAGCCAATGCTTAAGCTCTCAACTTTCTACTAGTATGAGAACATCTTCATCTAATTTCATGATCATTATCCTTTTTTTAGACCAAATTTTGAATGTAATTTTTGGAGAACAATCTTAATAATAAGCAAATAAGGACAAATTTTCAAAGTAGGTATAATTAAAATTTAATTATATAATTAAGTGTCATAAAATAAAAATTTAAAGCTAGACAAATGTATCCATTTAACCGGCGATTTGCTAGTCCAATCAGTAGTCGATCTAGCCAACATACTAGTAGAGTCAAATGTGATAGTAGCAAGTTGCCCGTTAAATAGGCAACTTCCTATAATAATATTATCATTTTTTATATTTTATTTACTTTTATATGAAAAAATTTAAATATATATATATAAATATTAAGTTAGCTAGAAATTAAAGGAGAGCCATACATAAATAATAGAGAGCAATGTTGAAATAAAAATTCATCTATTTATGCCACGCATAGGAAGCTGAAGAAAGGCCCACTCTTCTTCTTCAATTGAACCTACAACAGAAGCTTAGCCGCATGCGGAAGGTCATCTGCACGAGACCACACACAACCCTTCTGCTGTGGCAACCCCTCGGTCAGAGCATTTAGCTTTACGCGCAGCCTGCATGAGCCACCGCGTCCATATCTGTAACCCAACCTGACCTTTTT